>VWPU01001691.1:0-30403 GCA_013398955.1 Callaeas wilsoni | reverse complement strand
TTTCACCTTCCCCAACACTTCCTACCTTGGGGATGAAGGGTGGTGGGAAAGAGCAAGTGCATGGCTGTAGATGGCAAAGAGGAGCTGTGGCACTTTGGGGTGGAGGAGCCATGCCTGGAGAGATGACTCCCAAGACAGGTGATGCCGCTGGGAATATGGCAAACAGAAGCTGATGGCTGGGCTGGGACTGCAGAGGATGATCCATGCGGCTTCCCTGGACATGGAGAAAGGTCAGCAGCAGGTCCCTGCCAGAGCCAGGCAGGGTTTCCATCTCTGGGAAGAGAAGGGTGGGGAATTTACCTTGCGTTGTTTGTACCCTCACACCAACCAGGTTAAACCACACAAGTGTGTTTATCACAGAATCATGGAATCATTTAGGCTGGAAAATGTCCCAGATCATCAAGTCCAACCATCAACCAGTGCCACCATCACGTTCACACTAACCCATGTCCCCAGGTGCCACATCCACACGTTTTATGAGCACTTCCAGGGATGGTGACCCCACCACTGCCGTGGGCAGCCTGTGCCAGTGCCTGACCAGCCATTCTGTGAAGAAATTTTCCCGATACCCAACCTAAACCTCTCCTGGCACAGCCTGAGGCTGTGTCCTCTCATCCCTCTTGTTCCCTGGGAGCAGAGCCTGTCAGGAAGTTGTGGGGTTATTATTTAATAAACCATTAAAACATCTTCTTATCAGGGTAAAGATTTCCTATCGCAATGCAAATGAATGCCAAACAACCCCTGAAATGTTATTTTAGCCCATTTTTAACAGCATTCCCCAGACAGCCCTGTGGGTGTGCCAGAAAGGGGTCCTGCGACCTTTTTCAGAGCTTTCCAGATGCTGCCTTGAGCTCTGGATTAATCATTTCCCTTCCTCCCCCCCCCCTCAAATCTGACTCAATTTTCCTGCTTCTGTTCAATGCAACTGTAGCATCCAGGAGTGGGACTCGATCCATGTGGGCCCCTTCGAGTGAGGATATTCCATGAATCTGTGATTCCGTAAATGGGTGCTCACACCTGACTCTTCCCCTGCAAGCTCAGCTGCCCCAGAATTCCTTCTGAGACCCTCTGGCATTCAATAATATTTAGCAATGGATCATATAGAAGGTGTTTAATGATTAATGGTATTTGGAAAAGTATCATATACCCTGAGAAGTTTTACACTTTCTCTATTCCCATGCCAGCAAGTGAAGATTTGCAGAGTGAGGTAATTTTATTAAACCAACTGATAAAACTGGAAAAAAAGAAGAGAAATGGTTTGGAAATTCAACATCTTCTTTGAGTCTTAACCAGAAACTGCAAATTTCTTGCCAAGTTCTGGCTGAAAATAGCTGTGCTGAGTTTCACTTAATTTTTAAATCAGTTTGGAATTAAAGGATGGTTGGTGAAAATGTGGAGTGGGATAATTACTGTGAAGTAAAAGATATTGCTGGAGCCAGGAGCATATAGTGAGAACCTAGAGCTGATCTCTGAATTAGCTCCAGGCTGACCTTGGGGATCCATTGCCCAGCAGCAGCTCTAGCCCACGCTTCCTTTCACTTCCATCCCAAGGGAATTTCCCATGCTCTGAAAGGAGCATCTCTGCTGCATCTATCCCGGGCTCCAGAAGACTTTCTGGAGCTTGGAGAAGCTCTGGGAGGGCTACAAGATGCTTCACTGCCTGTGGATCCATGAACAAACTCCCTTTCCACACATGAATTATAGGTTTTGCTGAAGAAAGTCTAACGAAAGACAGAAGCAGATGGGAAGAGATATTTAGACATTTTAATGATCTCTTCCTGTGCCTAATGGAAGAGGTTAAATGTTGAATTCCGTAACTCTTCAAAACCTTTGGGTGAGCACTGACCGAGGCAGTTACAAGTTGCTGCATTCACTGTGAAATTGTCCAGTCCCTGCTGGAAAGCCCTGACTTTGCCAGGGTTGGAAATTCCCAGGGCAATGCTCCTTTGGCAATGTGCAGGTAGTTGAGATGCCTCTGGATGACACCTTGTGACCAAGCAGGTTTTTATTTGTGGGATCCACACGGAGCACAGCCACCCCAGATGGATATGAGGGTACAGATGGGCAGTTAGTCAAGAAGGCAGATTAATAAAGCAAATAAGATTTACAGCTGTTAAAATTTAACAGTGCTGTGCTCAGGATGTCCTGGACATTCCCTGTGTGTGTCCCTGCTGTCTTAGGAATATTTGCACCTCTCTGTGCTTATGGGACTGTCTGAAGTTTGGGGACTGGGTATGATGGAGTTTTCTCTGCTGTAGAAACTCCCAGACTGGGGTATCTCTGATCAAAGCCCTTTGGCTTAAATAAACTCCACTTCCATCAGCCTTTTTGTTTCCCTTCTGCGCTTTATAAAGGTGGAAACACATCCCAAAATCCTTGGTGTGCGAGTGCTGCTCTGCCATGATCACCACATTTTTATCCTATGGACCGTAGACACACGGATATATATTCCCTCTTTGGAAAACAGGGAAGGGGTCAATCAAATGGACACCAAGGCAAGGATGTCCTGGGAATGCAGAGCCATCCCTGGAGAGCAGCCTGGCTTAGCAGGACCTGCCTTTAACTTGCTGGATCAGGCATTTTTTCATCACCTTGCCTTGCCTGTAGCAGGAGATGGGAAGTGAGGCATCAGTCCCTAAAGGAAGGTGCTTTTGGGCATCACAGAGCTAATGAAGGTCCAGGATAAGAGGCGTCAATTGATGATCTTCACATGGAATCATCAAATGGTTCGGGTTGGAAGGGGCCCTAAAGATCAGCAGGTGGGGGTTGCTCACTGCTGCATTGGCCAGAAAGGCAGAAATGAGAAAGAGTTTATGCCTGGAAGTGTCCAGGGCCAGGCTGGACAGGGCTTGGAGCAACCTGGGATAAAGGAAGGTGTCCCTGCCCATGGCAGGGGTGGAATGGGATGAGCTGTAAGGTCCCTCCCAACCCAAACCACTCTATAACTCTCTGATGTGATTCTACAGCATGAGTGTGAATTTTCATCTCAGCAACAAATGTCTCAAAGTGCCTGAGCAAGAGCTGGAGGAACAAACACTTATTTCTGTTTAATAGCTTTGCAAACCTTCCTCCTCATCGGGGCAGGCTGGGAGATGCCAGGCTGGGAACATGGAGGTAAGAGCCCAAATAACCACTGTGCTCTCAGTCCAGATTGATTCAAATGTAAGAAATCCACTCATTTGCAAGAAATTTGTTCATTTTCTTGAAGATATCCTGGCAGTTATTATGCCAGTGATGGGCATGCTGTTACCATGGGGTTGGGGTAAAGAAAAACCCACAGTATTTCCAGCATATTTTACTTCCTTGTCTTGCTGAGTGGCTCACACGTTTGGATTGGGCTTGATGCATAGGTCCCTGTTAATTTTGGTTTAAAAGTAACATAACCTAACAAACTCCTTGAGCTCAAGGAGCGCAAATAAATTATTTAAGTGTTAGAACCCCTTTGAGGAGAGACTGAGGAGCGCTTTTCCTGTTTTGTTGTTGGTGGTTTTGTGAGTCTATTTATTTATTTATTTTAAGAAAAGGGCAGACATGAACATTCCAATTCCCTTTTGTAACTCTGGATTTACTGATGTAAAAATCCACCTCTTCCAGGAGATGGCAGAAGAGCCCCGATGATGGCCAAGGACAGTCTCTGCTGGGTGACGGATGTTTAAACACTGGGAAAAATCTGGGAGCTGTTGAGGTCCGATCCAAATGATCAAAATCTTACAGATTTACGGCCAAGGCCTTTCCAGCTGTCTGTAAATTCTCCTGCTCTGCACACAGAGATGTGTCAGGGCTGGGTTTCATGTCACATGTCCCCGTGGCTGAAGCAAAGGGAAAAATCATCTGGGAGCAGAGGAGGGTGAAAAGGGCTGCGTAAAAGTAACGGAAGACGTCGGGCCGGGAGTGATGGGATGACAGTGTCAGGTTTGAGGTTAGGACTGGGACTGGAGGATTGAATTCCTCAAAATGAGATCACCATGATCCCATTTTATAAGTCTGTGGGTGGGAGAGGATGGAAACTGGGACTGAGGGAGCCACAGAGCTCCTGCAGCTGGCTGTGTGCGGAGTGGGGCTGTGGAACAGAGGAGGGGCATTTCAGGTGGCAGCCCTGGCACAGAGTGTGCTGGACCTGCTGAGAGTGAGCTGGAGCTGCTCCAGCTCGGGACTGAAACCTGGAATGTGATGTGGAGGCACCTTGCAGGCATCAGGCTGCCTGGTCACAGAATCCCAGAATGGTTTGGGTTGGAAGGGCCTTAAAGCCCATCCTGTTCCACCCCTGCCATGGGCAGGGACACCTTCCTCTGTCCCAGGTTGTCCCAAACCCCGTCCAGCCGGGCCGTGGACACTTCCAGGGATCCAGGGGTAGCCACAGCTTCTCTGGGCACCCTGTGCCAGGGCCTCCTCACCCGCACAGGGAACAATTCCTTCCCAAAATCCCTTTAAAACCTGCCTGCTTTCACCCACCAAGGAACTGTGGCAGCGCATCATGCCCAGCTGTGGGGGTACCAGACACGGCCAACAACCCAAAGGCATTTTAGATGGCCAACACCAAGGGCAGGGACATCCCCCTTTTCTGGGGTGCTTTTCTGCAGCTTTTCTGTTGCAAGAGGCTCGTTCAACCCCCTCAGTGTCCTCAGCCAGCTGTCCCACCTCTGCTCATGCGCACTCTCCAACTTAAAGGCTATTTTCCAGCGAGTTGCCCCTGATCCACCAGCCTGAACAGCCTTTAGCTCCATGAATATTTAACTGCTTCATAGGAAGCGGAATATCTTTAAGAGGCAGGAGAGGAAAAGCCTCATGGTAAGAGGTCTTAGATCTGCTGTTCCAGGGGTTTTGTGCAGGGGAGCAAAGACTGAATCTGAACAACTTAATTGTCTTCTGCAGTTTCCGAAGTGAGTTGAGACTGGTATTACAGATCTTACAGATCTTTCAGATGTCCCCAACAAAAATAAGGAACCTAAACACCAAGGGCATGTTTTAGACAAGTGCAGAGTTCATCAGGCACCAGTGACCTTAACCCTGCCCTCCAATGAGGCTGCGATGGAGGAAGAGCCAACCCAACCTTCTTAATCCCAAACTGTAAAATCTGCACTCCCAGAAGTTGCTCTGTGGTTTCTTTGTTAGAAAAGCCAAGGTTTAACCAGGTTATCTTATGGGCTGCACTATTTTTTAAAAAAGTGTTTCTTTCGTTTTATCCCTGAGGTCTTTGCACACCTTACTCTGCTCAGAGTCTAAATTTAATTAATTCAAGAGTTTTCCAGAACATCAGAGGCAAAAGGCACATACTGAATGATACAAAAATCTTCTTTTCTTTCAAGGTATATAAACAGCTGCCCTTTCATTTTAACAAAGACCTTCCATCTCATTTGTCATAGAGAAGTATAACACCATTGCAAATAAAGATCATGTGTGGAAAAAAATCTCACTTGCCAGATCAAGAATCTAAACTATGTAACTGTTTCCAAGATTACCGTGGAAACCAAATTACTACTAAAAGGACATTAATCTGTCTCTGACCCTGAAATGCTGTAGTGAAGGATTTTTGTTGTTACCCATTAGCTCTGCCCAGGAATTTCTTCAGGCATTTAGGAATTCAACATTAATTGCCTTTGAGGGTGAATAAGCCATGAAGTTACCTCCACAAACCCTCTCCCAGATCAAAGCAACACCCAAAACTAAGAGAAGAAAGAGATTTTTGGTATTTTCAAGCTGCAATTTGCATGATTCAGGTGCAATTGAGTGTGGCTTTTGCATGGGAATATTTCTGCCAGAACATGATTGGCATCCACAGGCACCATGTCCAGAATTTAGCAACGACTGGATCGATCTCCGCTAAAAAAGTTCTTACATTTAAAGAAATTTAAAATAAAATCGTGTTCCTCTGGCTCAGTCTCCCCACTGAGAAACAATCAACCAAAGAGCTCAGTGAAGAGCACCTTTGAGTGGGGAACAAGGACAACTGAAATATAAACTGCTTAATATATTAAAAATAATAGTTTTCTATTAGAAGTGAAAAATCCCTTTCTGTATATACTTACACACTCTTTAAAAACATGTTTTGATTAGTTTTTGCTATTTTTTTCCTGGCTGCTGTCCCAGTTAGGGGAGACTTGCACTGGAAACAGCTCAGTGGGGAGCAGAAAGGGGTGTTCAGAAACCAGAATCGAAGGATTTTGTCAAATCTTTCCCCTGTAAGCCCAGCTGTCTCTTGCTGCCACCAGTCACTTGGGTTTTCTGCTTAGAAAAACACCTTTCTAGATTTAATTTGGAGATTTTTCCTTTTAGTTTTAGCTTAAAATTCTTCCCATTTTCTTGTAGTAAGGGGTCAAAGCTGTGTCCAGTGGGGGCACGTGCCTCAGGATTCTCTGAGACTTCATGTAATTCCTCTGGAATGGAAGAGTGTCCTCCCTCCAGGAGGAGATAAAATGTGCACTTGGAGGAGTCTGAGCTCCGTTGACGATGTTGTGGAAAGGGAATATGTAGAACAAAGGTCAGAAAAAAGGTCGGACAGGACAATTGGCAGCTGGAATGGCAGGCACTGGTTCTCTGTTCAGCAGGAATCAGTCTCTGCTGGAGCTGAGGTTAATGACCTTGTCCCCGCAGCAGGAATTTGGGATACAACCTGTCTGGGATCCGAGGGAAACACCTGGACAAGCAGCTCATTTGTCTCACTGTGTTAAAACCCCCTCATTTTGTCATAACGCAGAATCCTTAATTCCAATGTCACTTTTTTTTTTTTTTTGTTTGTTTCTGGGAATGACTAAAGATCTTTGTCCTAATTCACTTGGAATTAGTTATTGTGAGAAACCCATGGAGTGAAAATTGTTCCAGTGTCTGTGTGTCTGGGCATGTGTGCACACCAGGTGAGCCATGGTGGTCCCACTCTGGATATAAACTGTTCTTCAAGTGATCAAAATCCCAGGAAATTTATACTTCTCATCACCACTACCATGAAAGTGATTTTCAGGAATTTCATACTTGATTTGATGGAGTAAATCAATTTATATTTGAGGATTCAAAACATAAATACACCTGTATAAACTCACACCATGTGGTTCACTGGATGGTTTTGGTTATCCATTGATTATTTATTGGTTATTGAAAGAATTATTATTTTTATTGGGCAACTCTCAAATAAATGAAAAAATGGCACAAAGATTGTGAGGCTGTTTTTGTACAATAAGCATGAGTACAATTATAGGTGTTTGTCACGGCTGGAATGGCTGTGCTTGCATCAGCAGGGAGAATTTGATGTGAAAACTCTCAAACTGTCCAGGACAAAATGAGATCCAACCCCCTGTGCAACGCAATGCAACTGAAAAAGGGGGTAAGAAAAAATAATTTCAGCTTCCTGAAATAGCAGAGAGGAGCTCCAGGCTCACTTAGTGGGCAAACAAGTGAAAGCAGAATTATTTGTTCTACCTGTCCCACTAATGTTGAAAATTAGTCTGTTTAAGGGAAAAACTAATCTATATTTAATTTTCAGTGGGACCACTTAAAATTAAACGGTGTTGAAAACAAGACATTTTGTTCTTGCTCTGTCTTTGGGAAAATGAGATTTTTAGCTCCACTGTGGGTTTTTCGTTATTTCGCATCAAAATCTGCAAAACACAAACAGTGCCTCTTTATGCCCTTCTGGGATTATGTGTCTGCTTTTGAGCCGACCTTTGCCAAAGGCGTCCTGACACCTGCTGGAAGCAAAACAAATGAACAGGAACCTTTCTGCAGTTCGTGGTCACTTCTCATCAAGGAAAGGAATGTCAAGAAAACATTTCCAGGCATGTCCTGCAGGAGCTCTGAAATAACGACCCAGCAAGCTCAAACGGCAGCTGAGTCCTCCCATGATCCGGCTAATGGAGTCCTTTCCCCATGGATCTCACTCATCTTCTTCATCAGTCACGTGCTGCCAATAAACACCATTTCCAACCTAAATAGAATCAAGGAATCACTGAGGTTGGAAGAGACCTCCAAGATCATCAGGTCTAGTCATGAACTCAGCAATACCTGAGTATTGCTTAACCTGAGTTAAGGTGCACCCTTAACCTGTGTCCCCAAGTGCCACACCCACCTGTTTTTTGAACCCTTTCAGAGATGGTGACTCCACCACTGCCCTGGGCAGCCTGACCAACTCTTTCTTTGAAGAAGCTTTCCCCAGTGTCCAGCCTAAACTTCTCCTGCCACAGCCTGAGGATGTTTTCCCTTGTCCTGTCCCTTGTTCCCTGGAAGCAGAGCCCAACCTGCTCCTGGCTGCATCCTCCTGTCAGGGAGTGCTGCAGAGCCAGAAGGTCCCCCCTGAGCCTCCTTTTCTCCAGGCTGAGCCCCTTTCCCAGCTCCCTCAGCTGCTCCTGGTGCTCCAGACCCTTCCCCAGCTCTGTTCCCTTCTCTGGACATGCTCCATGTCCTTCTTGTCCTGAGGATCCCAGAACTGCTCCAGGATTCGAGGTGCAGCCGCATCTCAGCTCTGTGGTGGAAAGCTGCCCGGCCTCAGCTGCTGATCCCTCCCAGAGCCTGGACAGCACAGACATGAAGCTGCTGCTCCTCCTTAGACCCCTGAGTGCTCCAAGAGCCATTCATGGAACAAGAGGACATGGAGAGGTGAGATGCTGACTCTGCATCCCTGCCCAGCACACCCTGATTCCAGATCTGTGTCTTTGTGCGCAGCAGAGGATCCTCACTTGGGGAATCCCAGAGGACACGGCCCTAAGCTGCAGCAGGGGAGGTTTAGGCTGGGCACTGGGGAGAAGTTCTTCACAGAAAGAGTGATTGGGCGTTGGACAGGGCTGCCCAGGGAGGCGGTGGAGTCACCGTGCCCAGAGGAATTTAAGGAGAGCCTGGATGTGGCACTCAGTGCCACGGTCTGGTTGGTATGATGGTGTTGTGTCATAGGTTGGACTCACTGATCTCAGAGGTCTTTTCCAATGTAATTGATTCTGGGATTCTGGGATTCTGGGATTCTGGGATTCTGGGATGCTCTGCCCACGGGCTTAGCCCTCACACAGACCAGCTCCTCTTTGGCCTTGCCGTTGGGGGCAGGGGTTGAGCTGAGGAATTCTGGGTCACCTCTTTACAAAGGTAAACGGAATATTGGATCCAACTGTCTGAGCACCTTCCAGAAGGTAGAACCTAGCACTCCCTTTGCCTCACACGTCTGTGGGTCACTCACGATGGGATCAGTAGGTCTGCAGAACAAATATGTGGAAAATCGAAGATGACATCTGCTTTGGGGGTTTGTCTTCCCCACCCTCCTCTCTCCCCCTCCTCCAGGTGATAGACACTGCCAATTCTATTACTCCTAATGGAGATTTATTCCAAAACAGCTTGTCAGCGATCACTGCTGACCACACCTCCCATGTCTTCATCTTGGCAAGACCATCCAGGCTGGCAGTGGCAAACCCAGGACCTGCTCATCAGCAAGGCTGAGGTTTTATTTATCTATTAAACTTCCAAGCTGAGATTTCACCTGTGCTTCTGTCTACTGAGATAATGAATATCATTACATCTCCTCACCAGGTCCATGAGATGACCTCCTGAAAGATAAAGACCTTGTATAAAAAAAAATTTTTTAAAAAGGCCAACAAATATTGGAGATGTAGCTGTTTTCATTCTTTTTATTTCACTAAAGGTAGAAAATCGAAGGGAAATTGGGAAGAGCATCCCAGGGAGCCTTGGCTCAGGCCTGTGGTGGGGCTTGCAGAAAATTGCTCCAGATGACAACATTATTATTTACATCTCTGTGGTGGGGCCGTTTAAACGTGGGGCTATTAAAGAGTAGAAAGAGGGGACGGAAAGCGCATTTTTGTTTTGAAGAAGGGCAACATAAAATGGAGATGGGAAAGGGAATGTGAATTTCTTGTGAAGAAGGGCGACAAAAGATGGAGATAGAAAGGGCAAGCAGCCGTTCCAGGTTCAGGCTTCAAGCACCTGCTTCCACAGCTTCTCCCAGGGCCATGAGCCTTTCTGAAAGGGGAATCTTAAATAATTAAAATCTGAAACCTGCTCACTGAGAGAAAGAATGAGCAGCTCTTACAAAAGATTGTATTAAACCTATATTAAAGCAGAGTTCAGACTGAAGGAAAAGACCAGTTGGGGAGGTTTAAAAACCACCACAGGGATATTGTTGTGTGTGATAAATTCAAGAAATTCCAAGGGAATACTACACATCAAAATAATCCACTCATAGTTAGGGAAGAAAAGATGTTTAAGTTCTTCAGATTGCCCTAAATCGTACCAAAAGTGATGAGAAGTGTTTTTGTGGCTCTGCTGCCAACTTGTGCTATCTTTAAAAACAAACCCACATGTTCTGCAATATTTTGAGCCTAAAAAAGTAACTCAGCTGTGAAAAAAGCCAGATCTGGCTGCGTGGATTGCGTACTTCCCACTTATCCATATTTGAATGTCTTTCAAGTGTAACCTTAACTGAATAATTTGAGTTTATTGTGCTTGTTTTGAGAAAATTATCTCATCACAGAGCAATCACAACATCCTTGTAAAGCTGATTGGAGAAAGCCACGTTCAGAGAGGAGTTAGGAATTGTTCCCTGTCAAACCAGGGTGTTGCATCAAGTGTGATTCTTCAGGAATCTGTGTGAGCCAGCACGATCCAATATTTCCATTTAACACCTTGTATTGAACAGACTTTACTGACATTTGCAGATGAAACCAGGCTGTGAGGGATGACTTGTACAGGGAGATGTTTCAGAGGAAGAGTCTGTTCCGGAGCCTGGAGGTGCAGTCCTGTATTTTTTAAGGAATAAACACGAGGAGGTACATGCCAGGTAATCCAGCAGGAGTTCAGCAGGAGCAGAGCAGCTTTGCAAAAACCTGGGGATTATTATGGATTACATTTTGATGTGCGATGTGAAATTGAAAAAAACCAAATGGGCAAGGGCACCTTCCAGTACCCCAGGCTGCTCCAAGCCGCGTCCAACCTGGCCTTGGACACTGCCAGGGATCCAGGGGCAGCCACAGCTGCTCTGGGCACCCTGTGCCAGGGCCTCCCCAGCCTCACAGGTAAGGATTTCTTCCCAATATCCCATCTAACCCTTCCCTCTGGCAGATTTACAGCAGAAAAGTGATACAGCTCCCTAGATTTCATGGGAATTACCTGCAGGAATATTTGGAGAATGTACTCAAATATCTCATAACGAACAGAAGGATTCAGACCTTCATTCAAAGCAGAAAAAAGCACCTTGTACTCTGGGGACAACTTCTTGTGCCCTCAAAATTATAAATAATATTGACCCAGCAGCAGATGACATTTGCCACAAACCTGAAGTGAAAGGAGGAAGATTCCTGGGTTCTCTTCTCCATGTTCTTTGCTGTTCCCCGTGGATCCACCTGTAGCACACAGCACTGCTCCCGGGATGAGCACAGTGCTTGTGCTGGGGTTGTCTGTGAAAATCCCTGGGATTAACGGGGACAGCGCTCCAAATCCAGCTCCACCCAGTGATTTGTGTCACCTTCTGTCAGCCTGTGGGAAGCTGCCACTGCTCTGCTAATTCCCAGGGAAATCTGCACCCATGAATGTTCTGATGTAAATATAATCCTCAGAGAGAGACGCTTGGGATAACATCCCCCTCCCACAAATCCTAATCCCAGGAGCTGAAATTCCTTAACATCGTCTGCAGTGCTCCCTTGCGTGACCCTCTCGAGTGGAATAGCACTCAGCACTTTTGGGCTCTGAACTTTGATTTTATGTTGGCTTTTTTTCCCCCAAATTCCTGTGAGATATGGTCACCATGATCTGCTTCAGGTGCAGAGTCTGTAAAGATCTTCCTTTGTGAGGGCTGGGCTGTAGAAGAATTCTTAGAGCAGAATGGACATGGTCTGTATCTGACTGCAGTGAACAAGCCAGACTTGGCAGGGCCTGCTAGCTCTGAGTGCTGTGAGATTAACATGACTTAGTGCTGAGAGTGTCCTTGAGGTGTCCATGAGACAAAAGGGGGGTTTAACGGGATGTGATGACCGCGAGCTGGGAGGAGGGAGGACACTTGTTTGCTGTATGTTAAACAATTAGTAGACAGTAGACAGGCTTGATTTTACCTAAGTATCCAATCACAGAGTTAGTTACAGTGCGTGGACAACGGATGAGTAGTTGGAAATGCTACATAATCCTGCTGGATTTGAACAATAAAGGAGAACGCTATTTAACCGTATCGGTGTTTGTCGTTACTCGGCTCCCGTTCTCAGTGGAGGACCCTGCTTTGCTGGGCTGAAATTCTAATTTAATCCTTCGTGAGGTTACATAAGGAATGGTGTTCAAGAGAAGTGTTCATCCCTTTCTGAGGCCAGGAGGAATGTGAGGGACAGGTCCCACGTAGATTCATGCCTCTCTATTGTGATAAGGTACAAAAGACCAGAAAAGTGACTTTTGGGAGAAGGAAGGTCACCTGCAGAGCCCTGGGGCTGTCCCAGCCTCAGTTCAGAGCAGAGCTGGGCCAGGGTGGGTCACTGCACACCCTGAAGGAGGAGTCAGAGGATCACAGAATGGTTTGGTTGGAAAGGACCTTACAGATCCTCTCATTCCCACCCCTTGCCCTCAGGTATAGCAGCGCCTTCCATATGGAGCCACAGAATGTCCTGAGCTGGAAGGGACACACAAGGATTGCCCAGTCCCACCCTGGCCCTGCACAGACCCCCCAACAATCCCACCCTGGGCATCCCTGAGAGCGCTGTCCAAACCCTCCTGGAGCTCTGGCAGCCTCGGGACCGTGCCCATTCCCCGGGGCGCCTGGGCAGTGCCCAGCACCCTCTGGGTGATGGCTGTGTGATATCCCCACATCACCTCTGCCTTCCTGCAGCCACAGGAGTATTTCCCATAGGTAGTTCATAAAGATTTCTGAAATGGTGATTGTGAGACCAGGAGCGAAATCACAAGTGGGAAATTGTGGGAATTCCAGCCACAACCTGCTGTTGTTTTATCTCTGTGGTGAACCACATAAACAACAACAAAGAGATGCTTATGCCATATTCATCCAAACCACCCAAACACCTGAAACGGCATTTTCTTTGTCTTCAAGAGACTATATTTGCATATATTTACATGAATTTACAGTTTTTATACGCATTTATCTCCACGAACAAAATATTTTAAAAATATATTTACTACAGTATCTCACGGTGTAGGGAAAAAATTGAGTTTGTTCTCAGCTTCCAAATGAAAAATAAGGATCAGAAAATTCTTTCCAGTTGTTCAAATAAAATAAGCATTAGCAAAATACAGCCTAAACAAAAGAAGAAAAATACATACTTACCCAACATTATTGAAATTTCCCATTTTAGTAAGTTTGGCTCTGTTGCCTCAGTACCTGCTCTTTTCTAATACTACAAAAAAATAGGCACAGATGGCACCTGAATTTCCATTGTAATAAATCAGGAGAAAAGACATCACTGCAAATGCTTCTGTGGTAGATTTTTCCATGTGCAAAACAGGAAAATCCAGCCTTGCTGGACACACAATCAAAGGACTCCTCACAATTAACCCATCTCCTGTAATTTGTTTGGGGTTCCACCATCCAAATTGTGTCTCTGAGGACCAGAGGAGCTGTGGCTGCCCCATCCCTGGAAGTGTCCAAGGCCCTGGACCTTGGAGCAACCTGGGATAGTGGAAGGTGTCCCTGCCCATGGACACCTCTAGAACAGATGGAAAAGTGAATTTGTTAAGGTTTGTCAGGTTGTAAAAAAATAAAAAGCCAATTGGGAATCCCTTCCCAGGTGCTGAGCTGTTATAAATCTTCTGAAAAATGGGAATGAAAACTGCAAAAAAAAAATCTGTATGGAAGACAGCTGGCAGTGGGAACTGTTGGAAGTCTGTGATCATGGACACAGCTCCCAAACCACGATGTCCCAAAGTGGGCTGAGAAACCCCCAGAGTTCCTGTGCCCATGGGGACAGCACAGTCCCTTGGACAGAAATTGCAGCTGTAGGAATTCCCAGTATTTTGGGTACAGGGAGTGATAACAAATCTCTTCCGTTACTCAGGAATCCTGTATTTTTCCTGCTCACTTTTTCAATTAAGAACTTTTAGGGAAATGCATGCCTTTGCCAGAAATGTCAAAGTTTAACCTGGATCCATGATGAATAATAGAGAAAATAAATAGAATTGTACAGAATCCCAGGATGATTTCGGTTGGAAGGGATCCATCCAGTTCCACCCCCTGCCATGGGCAGGGACATCTGTCACTATCCCAGGTTGCTCCAAGCCCTGTCCAACCTGGGCTTAGACACTTCCAGGGCTGGGGCAGCCACAGCTTCTCTGGACTGATGATGAGGATGTGGTAAAATTGTCTTAGATACAATCAAACCAACTTGTTCATTATCAAACTCCTTTATATAAAATTAATCTCATAAAGCTGCTGATTTTTCCAGGTGGGCCCGTTGTGGTTCCGTTCCTGTGGAATTCCTGACTGACCTTTCACAACATCCCATGCATTAAAAAGGGAAGAGACAGGGGAAGCAGGTACTTGGGCATGGGGTACCTGGGAACTGGGTACCTGGGAAGTGGGTACCTGACAAAGCACAACCCCACCTGTTAGGAAAGAAACACTGTTCCTGGCAAAGTCAGGTGAAAGCTCTTCCTTCTTCTCACCTTGATTCCCGGTGCAAAGACACAGGAACAGTGAGATCTCCCTCAACACTGCCTCAAATACTGAGCTGGATCTTCAGCCAAGAAAGCTGGAAAGCCTCCAAGCACTCACCCCAGACGTGTCTGGGTCTTTTATATAACGAGGCTGAACATGATTTGCAGGAGGGAAGACACACGGGCAGGGTTTGTTGTGGTTCCAGGAAGGTTTGTCAGAATGTCCTGAGTGCTGCCAAAATGCCAAGCACCGAAATGGGGATTGGCCCCTAATTTTCCATATTGGTGTGAGGGGGACAGCATTAATCAGATGTGCTCCGTGACTCTCCTTCCCACAGAAGGAAATACATAGTGTGGATAAATTCTGCAAAGCCAAACCAGTTCAGAACCTCAGGAAGGGCTGAGCAGAGGATCCTTATGTCCTTATACCACCTTGCTCATCGTGAAGGTCCAAGTCCCAATGTTTTAGAAATGCTCCTACTCTTTCCTTCAGTTCTAAGTTGGGCTGATCCAACCTGGTCACAGGAATTTCTGTGGATGATAGACCTCCCACTCACAGCAGGGTTCCCTACACCAGATCAGGGTGGCTGAGCCTTTACCAATCCAAATATTGGATGGAATATCTGAGAGGGTGGAGGTACCTCACCTCTTTGGTGACCTGTGCAAGGGCTGCAGAGGAATTTGGATGAGAGGGCTTTTTCTAAAAGCCACCTTGAACTTCCCAAGCTGCAATTTGTGACTGTTGGACTGTCTGGTACCACTTAATTCTCTTCTGTCCTCTTTGCAATTGTCCTCCAAGTAGATGTAGCTGCTGGTAAATCCATCCTTCAGCCTTCATCTGATTCACCCAGCTCAGATCCCACCACCTCTCCTTGTACTCCCTGTGATCCGGGCACGACCATGGAAGTGCCTCATCCCTGGAAGAGCTCAAGGCCAGGCTGGATGGGGTTTGGAACAACCTGGGATAGTGGAAGGTGTCCCTGCCCATGGCAGGGGTTTGGAATGAGATGGGCTTTCTGGTCCTTCCAGCCCAAACCATTCCATGATTCCACGATTGTCTTGGTCATCCTCCAGTTGTCCAGCATCTCAGGATCTTCCTGGGTAGCAGGAAAGAAGCCACAGAGGACACATGGGGAGGCAATGAACTCGAGAGGTTTTCTCAAAGAGCTGGGAAGTTATGGCCGTGTTCTCCTGGAACACTTGGCCCAAGCGCCCCTCAGTCCTGAGCAGGAGGCTGAATCCAGGTCAGATCTTGTGGCCTCCATCTCTTCCCCACAAGAACTCAGCTGCTCTGCGCTGGGCACACTTTGGGTGCTAGTGACAGAAAGGGATTTACATTTCTCTGAAACAAAATTTATGGGAGGTTTATGGTCCCTTTCAGAAAATATCTGATATTTTTCAATCAAAGCAAACCAGCAATTAAAGGGGGTGGACACTTTTATGCTGCACTCCTGGATATTTTGATGCTTTGCAGAGGTCAGACTACTCCCACTAATCTTCCTTTGTGGATGGGAACGAGGCCAGTTCTGGTTCATTTATTGCACTGTGTATTTTTTAAAGCTGAATTGTTTATTGTGCATTGGATTTTAATTTGCTTAGTGGTTTCCTGGGATTCTGAGCTACATTATTCGTCGGCAAAAGGACTTTGTAAAATTATAACTACTGGGTCTAGTGCATTCCCTGATGTAGCACTTCAGTGCTGATATGCAAAGATTACAAAATAATCAGTCAATGCTCAAACAGAGCATTGTGAGGTGTGAGGGTTTCCTCACAGTAGCTGGAATAGAAAGGAATTTCTTAGGGAGAAGCTTCAGACAGCTGTGAAGGGCTGAAATCCACATCCCAGTCTTCAACTGCTGCGTGAGAGAAGCAATTTAGTGTCTCTCTAGATGACTTCAATGTCTGCGCCAAAGATGGGCAGAGAAATCCTCCCAACAAGCATCAGGTCAGGAGTTCCTGCGGTCTCTTACCCTGAAAAATACATCCTAGAGGGGGAATATAGACAATTTTAGATGACAGGATGGAACTGAGAAAGAGTCTGAGAAAATATCAGTCTTCAATGTCTTGTTGGATGAAGAGAGCCTCTGAGGCTGAGTGGAGACTTGGCCCAGGGACTGTTTCTCACAGTTGTGATCTTGAGGCATTTCAAAGATTGCTGTTGACCTCTGAGGTCACCACTCAACTTCCGAGTGTGCTGAGGGACCAGCAGAAGCACAGGCATCTCAAAAGAGCATTCCCTGTGAGCTTCTCCCAAATCTAACCACACTGCTCATGTTATTATTTTTTGATAACAAATCCCCTTCAGCAGAGCAGCAGCGATGTCACGGAAGAGCACTGGTGTGGCCATGAGCACTTTGCACACACCGAGTCTTCCTGCGAGGGTCTCCAGGGTCTCTGCTGCTCTTTCAGGCAGCTCTGGGCTCACCACCCAGCCCCTGTTCCCCTCAGGCCTGCTGGCACTGCCAGCCCCACACCGTGTGTTCAAACATTCCTCTCTTTTTTCTTCCTCCTCCATTTCACCCTCCACTGATGGAACCCTCAATTTTTATTGGATTGATGTGTTTGTTTCAAGCACTCCTTTATTCTGAGAGGGCTCCAGGGGCCATCCTTGCAGGTGATCACAGCGTCACAGCAACACCTCAGCACAGAACTGTCTGACGTGCCCTGTCCTTGCATGAGGGGTAATTGCTGATTGCACCCATGACTATCTTGAGCATTTGTTTTCTGCACCAGGGAGCCCTGGGTGGCTTCCAGGACATGCAGCGTGGCCTGGCTTGCTTCCATCCTGCTCGTGTTCCAGGCTATTGGAGCGACAGATTAAATCCCAGCTGCACTTCAGCAGGAGCCCTCCGTGGTGCCCCACTCCCCCTGTGCCTCTGAATCTCCACCACAGGCTTGTTGTGGATTCATTCTCTTCCCAGTTCCTCAGGGGCTTCTGCACACTCTGAACCTGCTCCTACTCTGTGAGCCCTGAGCTCTCATCCCACAGAAGCTCTTGGTCTCTGCCAGCAGCACCACAGCTCCCGTGGCAGGGGATCACTCTGGAAAACATCCCAATCACCTTACAGGAACCTCGGTCTTTGTCCAAACATGATGGGGGAGTGTCAGGACAGATGGGTGTTACCTGAGCTTCCTTCAAGCACATGCAAAAGAAGGATAAGGACAAGAATCCTGCTGCCGAAACCACTGACTCCTGGATGAATTAAACCCTCTCCCATGTACAGGACAAGGGCTAATGGCTTCCCACTGACAGGGAGAAGGGTTAGCTGGGATATTGGGAGGGAATTCCTGGCTGTGAGGGTGGTGAGGCCCTGGCACAGGGTGCCCAGAGAAGCTGTGGCTGCCCCTGGATCCCTGGAAGTGCCCGAGGCCAGGTTGGCTGGGGCTTGGAGCACCCTGGGATAGTGGAAGGTGTCCCTGCCCATGGCAGGGGGTGGAATGAGATGGGCTGCAAGGTCCCTTCCCACCAAAACTATTCCTTGTGTTGTGATTCTCTAGATCAGTCAGTGTTGGCTGTGAATATCCAGGAAGGTTGCCATCCTGGGAGCCATCCCAAAGTCTGTGCACATCCTTTTTGGAGACATCTCCCGTTTTTGGATTCACTATCATGGCAAACAGTGGCCATTACCCCAGTGAAGTCCGGCCCCTCCTGACTCTCACGAGGCAGTCAGGACATCTCAGCAGATACAGGACTTCACGTAGCATCAGATGGCACAAGGAAGGGCCAGACGGAGAGCTGACATCTTCCACCTTGGACAAGTGAAAGGGAAGCTGAAGGCTCCTTTCATTCCCTTATTTCTTTATTTTTTCATGTTTGTTGCTCTCCAAGCCCCCTTGATTGCTCCTCCCAATAACACCCAGATAAGTCATTGTAGAGTTGTGCAATCCTCAGAAGCTCTTCCCCTGTGTCCCACGTGTCTCACCCTCCAGCTAGTAACTCCTGTCAGTGTGTGAGGTGTTCCAGAGCCATTTCATGTCCCAGTTTGTCCCAGTTTTCCTGGCAGGCACCAGGGAACACGGATGGTGTTCAGTGATCAGAGGCTTTTCTGAAGGAGCACAGAAGTGCGATGGCAGGTGGAGACCCAGAGTGACACCCCTGAGGGGGTTCCTCTCTTACAATAAACACAATGTCAACAGATTCTTGGGAATGATGGGCCTGAACCCAAACCAACAGTAGCCAAACATTCTGGCCAGAATCGGCACTGGAATGGTGAAGAGTTCCCCAGTTTTACCAGTTCCCCAGAAGGAGCTGTGGCAGCTTTCTCGCACAAGCTGTGGGAAACAGCCTATTTGTCACCCTGGAATTGACCTGCTCCTGCCAGCAGAGCTTGTTTCTCCCACAGTTTGGGGGCTGCAGGGCACAATATTTTTGAGTTGCCTCTTTGGGAGCACTTTGCTCCCATCTTTCAGGTTTTCTATTTAAGCAACTGCTTTTCTTACATCTTCATCAGTATATCCGATAATTAGCTGAAAGTGATTGGCAATTGTAGCTGGACATTTTTATATTCGGCTCCCTCTTGTGCTCATTCCACCCTCCTGCTGACTCCTCTCTTCCCATGTTTTTCCACAACCTTTTGCCAGCAGGATGCTCTCACATCTCACCCACGGTGCTCAGGTGGAGCTGAAATTAAACGAAATGTGCCTGCCCATCCCTAGCAGAAATATCACTCCTTGGAGGAATAAATTGGGAACTAAACAAGAGCTGCTGCCAGGCAGAGCTGGCACCAACCCACAATCCTGATAATTGGGTTTGAATCAGGAATGGCTGCCAGGGGAGGCTCAGCATCTGCCCAGAGCAGTTACAGCCAGACCATGAATGGGAAGGATGGGGAGAAGATACTTACCCTGTGCTGTGGCACTGGGCAGCACCTGGGCTGAAGAGAACAGAGTGGGAATGAGGGAGAAGCGCAGGAATTGTGAGAGGCAGACACTCCAAGGATCCCAGAATAAATTAGGTTGGAAGAGACCTTTGAGGTCATTGAGTCCAGCCTGCGACCTGACACCACCTTGTCACCCAGACCATGGCACCGAGAAGGACTGTGTGACATCCCTGTGAGAGGCTGCATGGCACAGGTCACTCCAGACTTGCAAACTCCACCCAAATTCCTGCCAAGAAGTTTGGAGGAGCAGCAGGACTGTCCCGATGTGCAGGTATTCTGTCTTGTGATAATCTTTGTGTTTTGGCTTGGGGTGAATGCCCGGAGCTCTCAAAGTGCCGTGAGGCCAGGAACCTTTGTGTGTGCAATGGGCAGGTCTGGGGGATTCCCAAGTGTCCATGGTAAATAATTAGGCCCTTAATTACAGGTTGCACACACCATCTCGGTGATAGCTTGTGACTATACTTCAACTACGCTGTGTTCCTGCAGTTCCTGTTTGTATCTGCAAAAAGGCCTTGAATCCTGCCCAGGAGGGAAAGGGATTTCTTTTTTCTTTCTGTTTTTATGTCTTTGAGTGTTTCTGGGCATGAAACATCCATTTATTTTTATTGTTTTTTTCATATTTTTTTTTCAGCTTGGCTAGTGCTGGAGACTGTAATATAACTGTGTTTCACCTTTGTCTGTGCAATAATTCTATCTGGACCATTAAAACCATGTTTGCTCATTAGCCATGAGGGGCTGGAGTGGGCATGCCAGAGCACAGCACGTTGAGGAAAAAGCACTTTTCAGGACAACGAGTGGATAATGTGAATTTGGGGGATATGCCCCACTTCAGGCTCTGAGAGGAAAGGGATGAAAGGTGAGGGCTGGAGTGACCAGAATCAGGGAACTTGGAGCAGTCAGGGCTGGGGATAAATGGGACACAACTGCAAAAGAGAATGGAAGCAAAGTCCTCATAAATGAGGTGTAGCTGCAAGAGAGGATGGGAGCAAAGCCATCCCTTTATGCAGATACCAGTGTGACCCTCACCTAAGCTTACATTCCTGAAGGCAGAGTCCTTCCAAAGGGGAAGACCTTGTCATAACTGATGTCATGTGATTGTCATGTGGGACCACAACAAGCACCACCCTGTTTTGTTTTGAGCTATTAATCTGTGAACCTCATGTCTTCAGGGCAATGGTGATGCAGCAAGCTGACAGCTTGTCCTTATCCGACAGCAGATTCTGGAAGTGTTTCCCTTCCAACTGAAGAAGTGCTCATGATGGCAGGGCCTGAGTCCACCCCAGCCAGCTGGAGGCTGGAGATTTGTAGAGTGTGATTCATCAATTTATTCCAAATATTCCCTTTAATGTGAGATGAATCCACTCCACTGACTGGAGTCATTAAAACTTGCTGAGAAAGGAGTTCAAAGGGTTCCGAGTTCTGAGATGTAGGTGTTTATATTTTGCCAGATTGTTCTCATTCTTGGTGGTCCAGAGTCTTTAACTTGTAGAGTAACTACAGTTTGAGGGACACTATTACAATATTATGTGGTTTCACTAGTGCTCCTTAGGGCAGAATTTGGTCTCTTAAACCAATAAAATAAGTTTTGTTCTTGTCTGTTTTTGATGCTGGGAATGTTAATGAAGCATTTTCTATTTGTTTGGTTCCCTGATGAGTAATTCTAAAAACATTTTTTAAGCACTGTGTTTCTATAGGCTGCTGCAGACACATTGAGTCACTTTTTAAAGCACAGATTCAGTGAAAAGTGAGCAGATGGGCAGATTTTGCATGTTTGTTGTACGGATTGTGGAGCCAGTCGCTGACATGGGTGAAATAACAGTGCGATATTTTTAAATTCAGCAGCAAGCGTACACAAAAGCTTACACATTATTCATAGTGGTAACTTAGATTCTGTATAAAACAGGAAAGTTCACAGAGAGCTGTTAAAGCTGTTGTAAAACACCTGCTAATTGAGTCAGGTCACCCCCTCGGTGACAGAGCTGGTTCTGCTCTTCTCAGGATGCTGTTTTGGCACAGAGTTACAGGAAGAAGTTTGGACTCAGGACTGTGGCTCTGGATGCTCTCCATGAGTGACTGGAGCACCCCAGAACTCCACCTCGTCCTGTCTGCCACGCACGGCCTCTCCCAAATCCTCTGCACAGATCTTTCCAGGTCCCCTTTTCCCCCTCTGTGTCAGGGAAGGGTTCTCCTGCCCACACTGAGCTCTTGTTTGCCTTCCCAGGGTGAGCCAGGCTTTGGTGAGATAAGCTTTGCTGCAGCTCAGGGAATGAATTTGACTCAGATGTGGAGAAGAACATAATTTGCTGTTAATGAGAATGAATTAGAGCCCCCCAAAATGTTGGTGAACAGATGTGAGGGTGTCTCACTAGCAAAGACTTGGTGTCTGCATTTCTGATGGAAAACTAAAACATCTCCGGCTCTCCATCACACAGATGGAGGGTGTCCAGCGTGGTGTTTCCTCCTGGCCAGTGAGTGACATGGGATATAAATCCTAATTTTTCTTGGAAGCTTTTGAGGGCAAACAATTTCTTTTGTTTCAAAGCAAGAAGAACAGCCCCACACTGGCTCAAAGGAAGCAGAATTAGACCACTCCAGGTTCTTGCAATCAGACATCCCCATCCCATGGGCTTGGCTGTGTAAGGAATGTCATGGCAGTGGTATTGTCCTCAAGAAATCAGCCCCAAATGTGCCTGCACTCCTCCCTCTGGGCATGACCACACAGGACAGCGGCATTTCCACAGATTTTATTGCTGTTGCTATAGCCCAGACTAAATACTTGAACGTACGGGGTTGTACAAGGTGTGGGATGTGATCAGAGTCCAGAGGAAACCAACACAGCAGCAGCTCTGTAAGGCAAGGTTTGCATGGTTCCACGTGCTGATCAGGGAACTGAAGTTATCTGAGAAAAGGCAGGGAATTTCTGGGCCTTCAGTGATGATCTCTCTACTCAAAACTGAAGCTGAAGAACAGCCCACAGAGCGAAAACACTGAGACAACCAGAGAGAAGGGAGCAGAGAGGGTTTTTTCCTCATCCTCTCTGAGACATGTCCACATCCAAGAGTCTGTGTGGACAAGCAGCAGCAGGATGTTGCTCTGCAAGAGGATACACCTCCTACCAGAACACGCACTTGGAAGGGTCTTTGATTGTGTAAGTTTCTATAAGCCCTTGTGCAGGGCCCCTGCCACACTTCCCTCTGGATTTCCATGCTGTGCAACCTCTGCCATGCCCTGCAGGTTGGATATTCACTTTAAGGTCAGAACTATCCTGCCCTGCCTCTCTGCTTGCTTTTATTTCAGTTCCAGCCAGGGCTGAAACCACAATATCCCCTAATTTTGAAGAGGCATTGAGGAGCCAGGACTGTGCAGTTGTGATGGTCCTGTGTGCCCCCGTGTCTGACACGGTCCCCGTCACAGTGAGGTGGTGTTGGCCATTGACAGCACAGAATCATTGACTCACTGGGGCTGGAACAGACCTTCAAGGTCATAGAGTCCAACACTTCCCCTAGCACTGCCAGGGCCACCACTAAACATGGCCCCAGGTACCACATTCACACGTCTTTTGAACACCTCCAGAGATGGTGACTCCACCACTTCCCCATTCCAATGCCTGAACACCCTTTCTGAGAAAAAAATTTCCCAATATCCAACCTAAATTTCCCTTGGTGCAACTTGAGGCTGTTTCCTCTTGTCCTGTCCCTTGTTCCCTGGGAGCAGAGCCTGACCCTCAGCTGGCTGCCCCCTCCTGTCAGGGAGTTGTGGAGAACCAGAAGGTCCCCTCTGAACCTTCTTTTCTCCAGGCTGAGCCCCCACAGCTCCCTCAGCTGCTTCTGGTACCCCAGACTTCCCCAGCTCTGTTCCCTTCTCTGGACATGCTCCAGCCCCTCAGTGTCTTTCTTGTTGTGAGGAGCCCAGAACTGACCCAGGATTCAAGGTGGGGCCTCACCAGTGCCCAGCACAGGGGGGCAATCACTGCCCTGGTCCTGTGGTCACACCATGGCTGGGACAGGCCAGGTACTATTGGCTTTCTTGGCCACCTGGGCACACCTGGGCTCATGTTCAGCCACTATCACCTCCAGGGCCTTTTCCTCCTGGGCAGGTTTCCAGTCACTCTGCCCCACACCTGGAGCACTATCTGGGGTTGGTGTGACCCATATCTCCTGTCCTGCCTGCCTTGGCATGGAGCGGGCACAGGAAGGGATAACAAAACACATCAGTGGCTCTGTAGGTGCAGGGGCACTGTCCCCAAGGTGGTGCTCCCCAGGCTGATGCATTTTCCCTCAGCATCTTCGCTCCCAGCTGCAGAAACACAGAGGGTACGTTTGCATCCAGACATCCTGCCCAAAACACACAGAAAGGTTCCCATGCATTCCTGAATTTCCGCACCACGCTCACACACTTTCCTGGATACTGAGACAGTCACAGAGCTGAGTCCAGCTGGAACATCCCACCTTATGTTCCTATGCCCCTGCTCCCAGAAGTGAGCTTCAGCTTCTACACTGCTCCAACATCCTTTGAAGGACCAGCACTTCTGCAGAAATCCAAGGAGCCAAGACAGAACCACATTGCTCTGCACTTTTCAAAATTTATGATCCAGGAAAGAAACAGACCGTCACTTCCCAGGAATCCCAAGCAGGGCCTGGTGTCAGACTGGTGCCATTTTTTAGCTCATAATGCTTTTGGCAAACCCAGGCAAGGGATCTCGTTTGTGATAGACAGGCTCCTGAAAAGCCCTGGAAAAATCCTTGGACTGATGAAGAGACATTTTCTGAGAGACCCACGGAATTCTCAGCCCTTTGATGACAGCAGTTGATCACCACAGTGGTCATCAAACAGATAATATAAGAGTGGACACTTCAGTGCTCAGCTTTTTTTTTTATGGCATCCAAACACATCCATCCAGCACATTCCCACCTCTTTTTTCCTGCAGGTATCTCCAGGTGCCAGCTGGCCTGTTGTGCATTGCTGGGGGCCAATGACAAGTCATTAAAGTCGTCTTAAAAGTGGGAAGGATTTGTTTGGCAAAAGAGTCATTTGCCTCCATCCTTCCCTTTTGAATGGCATCCACAAAGCCACACAGGCAGGAGAGTCTGGTAAGACACAGGTTCAGAGCCAGCTCCCAGGAGTGGTGAGAAGAGCAGGAAATGTTTAGCTGTAGAACACGGGCTTGCGCAGGACACGCACCACATTGTAGGTGTTCAGCCCCGGGGCGTCAAAGCCAGGGGACAAACCCTTGCGGTCGAAGGGGTAGAAGTTAAAGAGCTGCCCATTCTGTGTCTCCAGCGAGATGGAGGCAGAGCCCAGGTGCAGAACACATGGGAATTCCTTGTCAAAAACAACTTGGAAAACGCGATCTTCCAGGTGGTGGAGCTTGATTGTCCGATACTTTTCAGGGATCAGCTCTTCCACGTGAGGCCCAAACTGCTGCATGACCAGCACCCCACCAATTCCAACTTTGATCTCATAGAAAGTCAGGTTGGAATAAGTATAGTAGCCAACATAAGGGATGGGGTTTGGAGGAGGAACCAAGCTTTTGTCGGCCTCTCTGAACGCCGTCTCCATGGCAGGGATGAGATACTCATACGTCTGAGTCACGATGTCCCCACCCTGAGGTCTGGGCCCTGCCATCAGCACGATGAAGCTCAGGCGGAGCTTGGGGATGAGAGAGAAGGTGGCGGAGTAACCATCAAGGTCCCCATCCTTCCTGATGACATCATATCCCAACTGCTCGTTAATCTCCCAGGGTGTGCCTGTCTTGTTAGCAAAGTATTCGACGGAGCACTTGAACAGGGGCGTCAGCATCGTCTTCACCGTGTCGGGCTCGAGCAGCCGGCGGTGGTAAGTGCCCAGGAAGACCATGGCCAACTTGGCCAGGTCGGCAGCCGTGGAGTACATCTGGCCAGAGGGCCGGTACCAGCCCAGGTCGTAGAGCGGGGCCGGCTGCTGGCTGCCGTAGAAGCCCACGGCCATCTGGGAGCGGATGGGCGCTGTGATGTCGAAGCCGGTGTCCTCCATGCCCAGGCGGTCCAAGATGTTCTCCGAGATCCAGCGCTGGTACTGCCCATCGGCCGCGTGGTCAGCCAGCACGTGGGCCATCAGGGAGAAGGCCAGGTTGCTGTAGTGGCATCTGGGAAGGAAGAGGAATATATTGGGATCAGCTGTTCATCAGTGATAAGCAAAACCAGTGGCTGGGTCTCCCTTTAGGGAAAAATTCACATTTTACGGAATAACAGATGAAGGGGAGACAGAGAAAAGCTGCATGTTGTTGCCATGATTTGTTGTTAAATCAAGAAAGAGAAATGTTTTATGGGAACATCAGCATGGCTGTTTAATCGTGATGTACAGAGAGAGCTGGAGATGGAAAAGAAACAACCCCTCTATATTTGCATAACCTGACTTGCTGTTTATAATTGTTCACCATCCATTCTTTTTAAGAGCAGCGTGGAGAGTTCCAGGTGCTCACCTTAAAGGTCTCAAAATCCCAGGTAAACCTCTTTGGGGATTTGCCATGGGATAATCACTTAGATACCTAAGCTACCTTAAGATGGTAAAAGCACTTAAAGAGCACTTAAAAGCCCACAAAGTAGCATCCAGCAATGTGGAGTCATTAAAGAAACCTGAATACTCCAGTCTTTGATATCCATCAAGTGATTTAAGTCTTCACACTTGAATGAAGTTTAATGGCATGAAGACATGAAGGGGCATTTTTTTAAAATACATTTTCAAAATTCGTTATATTTTCAACCCTGTTGGTTTTTTTAATTGTGTGAAACCACACATCTCATTGAGACCTATTTAGACCATAAATTTGGTACCACTTCAACCTTTTCCAGCCCATTTAGTTGAATAAAAGCACAGTGAGCATATATATTCTTATCCTAAGACTAAATACATTCTGTATGTAAAACCTTGTATCTGAAATGGAGCTGAATTTCAACATAGAAAAATATGTTAAAACATCTATATCAGTGAATGGGAACTTCCTTTGGGAAGAATGATCTGTTAGCTGGGAAGTATAACCAGGAGCAAGGAGAGAGAGTGAAAACTATCAACCTATCAATTAATGAGGTGTTGAGAGACTATGAGGGGATGTCCCTATTTATCTTCATGTGGATCATAAAATAAAGATATCTATAGAGATACAATAAAGATGTAAAAATACCAAAAAAGGTGATGGTATTAAAATCCTAAAATCCTTTAAGGAATATCTCTTGTAGCCTCCTACATGACGTGGGGCAGAACTAACACAAGTGACTGGTAGATCCTTGGCCATCCTGGGTAAATTATTTCAGACTGTAATTAATTACCAAATAATTTTGCAGTCTTAGAACGTTTCTTCCCAGTTAGTTTGAATCCTTTCCCTCATCTGCTGTCCACTGGATCCTGTTGAAGGCTGTGGGGAAGTGTCCAAGGTTGGACAGGTCTTGGAGCAACCTGGGATAGTGGAAGGTGTCCCTATCTATGGCAGAGGGGTGGAAAAAGATTATCTCTAAGGTCCCTTCCAACCCAAATCAGTCTGGGATTCTATGATTCCATGATATTTTTTCAGTGTTTGCAAATCAGGTAACAGACTTTTAACAGGCTACAGGAATCATCACAAGAATTTGTAGACCTTTTAGATAATTTAGAGACACACAACTCACTACAGATATGATTTTAACTGAAAGCTGTGATGATTTAAACTGTTTAAATTAAGGTGCCTTTCCACTTTTGAAAACCTGCATCATTTAAGGCTCATTAAATGAACTATAGCAGTTTAATTTGGCTCATCTGGGCTTAAAAAATTAAACCCAACCCTGACACCTCCAACAGTCTTTTTTTCCAGCCTCTGACAGGTGTGTGGGAACGGCTGCCTTTTATCCACTGGCCATGGAGGCTGGGTGTGGGGCTGAGAGTGGAGAGCACATGCAGGCCAAAAGCTCCTGAATGAGTGTATCTGACCTGGTTCCTGGGTCAGCCACCAAGACGTCGTCTTTGAGCAGCGCAAGGGCGTCCTGTGTGTTGCCCTTCCAGAGCAGGCTGGTGGATCGCAGCCTCCTGGGCAGACCTGTGCCATGGGAAGGAGAGAGAAATCACGGAAATGATGGCTCTGGTGAAGACACAACAAAGGTGAGATTCAGTGGTGAAATGGAAGCACCAGTGGTGGACATGAGAGCTCTAGAGACACAGCAAGGGCCTGCTCCTGCCGAGCTGCAGGACGTGGCACTGAGGACTCCTGGCTCTGGGTTACATAGATCCTACCCCAACATTAACTCTGGGCTGCTGCACCTCAGTGAAAATGCCTCGATGAATGATGGAAAATATCCCGGAACCCCAAGTGTGGTTTGGAAGAGAGGGGCAGATGGGGTGTTGGGGAATCCCTGCATTTCCACGTGACTGCATTCCTTTGACTACAAACATGTGTAACAGCCTCTTTTAACAGGATTTCGTTCTTTACGCTTCACCACAAAAGGCCTAAACTTCTCTGGACAATTCCAGACTTGGCCTAAAGTATTTTTATCTTCCCCCCCCCCCCATCCTTAGCAACATTTATTCAGAGTTTCTGAATACAGAAAAAAACAAGGTTCTTTCCACTTTTTATTATTCAAGGTTTCTAAATGTAGAAAATACCAAGTTCTTTTCACTTTTAATTCCTCACTGAACATGGATTCTCTAAAATCTTTTGGTCAGTACTTTTAAAATTGCCCCAGCTCCTCTGCGCAGGATCAGTGGCTTGCCTAGGCCAGAACTTGAATCGCTTTTGGAATGGAATCCTTGCTGCCATTTGCAGCTTGCTTTGATGTAGAAATCTGGGAGGAAATTGGGAAACATATGTTTTTGACAGAAAAATTACTAACAATCCTGTCCTCAGTAACCATGTGTTAATCATGGATTCACTAAGGTTGGAAAAACCCTCCAAAATCATGGAGTCCAACCATTAACCCAGCACTGTCATGTCCACCACTAACCCATGTCCCCAAGTGCCACTTTTTTGAACACCTCCAGGGATGGTGACTCCACCACTTCCCTGGGCAATCTGTGCCAATGCTTTACAAAGCTTCCTGTGAAATTTTTTTTCCTAATATGTGATCTAAGCACCTCTTGGTGCAACTTGAGGCCTTTTCCTCTTGGCCTGCATCCTGGCAAAGCTGAAAGGGGCCCCATTCTTTTGTAGCAGCAACACTTGTTTTTCTCATCTGGCCTGAACTTGGCATTTGAGCTGGAGTGAGAGCACTGCTTCTGCCCCTGCTCTGGGGCTATTTGTGCAGCTGCATGACCAGATAAGAGATGCCCTGGCATCTTTCAGTGGACAAAGGGCTCCTTCATTACGAACTTGCCCCAATGGCAGCAAAGAAAATGTTGGAGCAGTGGGAGAGTTCACCAGCTCCGTGACAGCAGTGCAGTGTCTCCTTGAGGTTCATTGGAAATGATAAACCAGAGCATAATATAATCCAGAGTCATTGATTTCTACCTCACGGGCTGCTAATTGAAGTGACAAGCACGTTGTTAATAATTTACAATCGCATCCCATCCTGTCATTCGTGTGGATTTGAAGATCACGGTCCTAACAAGCTGGAGCTTCCCTCCAGCAATGGGCCCGTCGAGTGCTGAGGAGGAAAACCTTTGGAGTTACTTTTGTAATGTGCAATGGAGAGAGCAGATAATGAGGATCTATTACAGATCAGTTTCCACTGGAAGAATTTAGATGAAACCCACTTTACAATGTGTCATGCAGTGGCTTTGATCCCAGTGCTAAGCAGAACTTATTCCTTTTTGGGTTTGACATACAGCAAACGGAAAGCGGAACCGGCACATTCCTTTGATTTGTAGTTGGGATTTTGAAACTGTGCATCTCCTTCTACTGAATTGTCAGGGTCTGAGGGCTGGTGTGTCCTGCGGGGGTGGTCTGGGAAATTTGGGCCACATTTTAAAATCCAAAAATACATTGGAGCATAAAAGGAGCTGAGCAGGGGCACAAATCCAGCACAGTGATGGAAGCAATGGAAGGGCTGCACAGTACAAGCAATTATGCCATGGTCGGGTACCCTTTTGACTTATGGTCCTCACAACATTTGTGGGGTGCACTTCACACCTCCCTGGGTGACAGGTGCAGTCAGAGCAGCTTCAGGTACTCGTGAGAGTCACAAGGGACCAGGCAGAGCTGGTGCCCCTGAAGACAACATCAGGCCACACCTTGTCTGCAGGGAGAGGGGCAGGGCAGGGATGTGGCCACTGGCCACTTTGGGTTGTTATCTGCTTCTTTCCAGGTTTCAGTATCATTCCATTTTGGGGAGCCCTCGTTTTCACATTGGCTTGCTTCAGATGATGCTGTACACCATCCTGAAGTCCTGCAAGTTGCAGACATGCTGTTTTGATTTTAGGTCCTAATTTTAGGGCATTTATTCCAATCTGGAAAAATGCAAGTGTTACAGAGATAAACCAAAATACCACACGTGATACCAGCACAGTCTCTTTGGCCATTACATTTTCTAATCTCCCAGCCAAGTGTTAGCAGCTTTGTTTCCGAGAAAGGTTAAAGTTCTTAGTCCTGTGAGCTCCTTCTCCCTTAATGTACAGAGTTCCCCAATTGTGAAGGTAGCAGCAGATTAACACTTCTCTGACAGCAAATGCCAAGCTATTAATAGCTCAGGAATCCCAGATCAGGAACCACACTGACAGCTAAATTTAGCTCAGCAATCAAGGTCTTTCTATTCAAAGCAAAGGGATTTGACCCTCAACTCCGCATCTCAAATGAGAGCACTCGGGGCTGGAGTACAAAACACTGTTGTGCAATTGGAGCCTGATTTCAGGTCATGGTACCGAGGGGAAAGGAATCTGTGTTCACCTGAAAGGAATCTCTGTTCACCTGAGAGGGATCTGTGTTCACATTGCAGGGGAAAAAACCTCCACATCTCAGTCCCTTTCCTGGCAGGTGTCCTGGACAAGAGCTCCCTTTGAGCACTCCATGAAGCTGCTTCCAA
>VWPU01001690.1:0-113560 GCA_013398955.1 Callaeas wilsoni | reverse complement strand
CAGCAGCGGCAGCAGCGCGGGGCTCTGCGGAGCGGCGGGAGCGCCAATGCCCGGACCGACCCAAGCCCTGTCCCCAAATGGCGAGAACAACAACGACATCATCCAGGATAACGGGACCATCATCCCCTTCAGGAAGCACACGGTGCGGGGGGAGCGCTCCTACAGGTACTGCGGGGGGGCTGCGGCGGCTCGGGGGGCGGTTGCATAAGGCGGGCGGGCTGCAGCCCCCTCCTCTCCCCCCGGCCCCGCATTGTCCGGCTGCGGAGCGCTCGGGGGATAGGCGGGATGCGTGCGGGGGCTCGCCGCGCCCAGGCGGGAGAAAGGCGGTTAAAAATGATAATAAAAAGAAAAAAAGGCGGGGTGGGGGGGGATATAAAAAGGAAGGCGAGAACGCCCCCTGCGCAGGCAGCCAGCTCCCCTTGGAAAAGAACCGCAGCACCTCGCTGCGGATCTCGGAGGGAGGCGGCGCCGTGCGGGAGGCGGCGGCCGCGGATGGCGGGGCGCGGGCAGCCCCTGCCCGGCCGGGAGAGCCGCACCGCGCACCGGGCAGTGCCCGCCCCCCGCACGCCGCTGTGGGGGTGACAGCCGCCCCCCGCTCGTCGGGGCGGGGATGACAGTTCCCCCCGGTGACTGCGCGGGGGAGGGCGGCTCCATCCCCGCCCCCCGCTCCCCGCCAGCCCCATTTTGTGTTTATTTATCGTCTCTCATTTGGGGGGGACACCCGTCTTTTGTCGCAGTTGTAGGCATTTTTGATGAATCGTTTGGCATGCGTTGCTGGCAGCGCTTCTGCATTAACATCTCCGACAATATGTTCCGGCAGATAAGCTCATTAAAATTGTTTGCATTGTTTGATAAGGGTCGCGGCGCAGCCCGGAACGCAACTGGTTTGATGTGCTCCTTTCTGCCGACTCGAAGGGCGATAATACGGCCGGTGGCTCCTTATGTCAATATACAGTTATTTTAAATGCTGCCTGGATGACAGCAAGCAGTGCCTCTGCAGAGAACACGCCCCTTAAACCTGCTTTTTAAGCAGCAGGAAATGATGCTGCTCTCAAATATCTGACTAAAGTGGCAAGTTGTATGCTCGATTACATGAAAACAAACGTCGATGACTTGGCTTGTTTGTCTGAAGAAAATCACAGTATTTTTTTCTTCCGCTGAGGTATAACGGAGCTGCTACCGGCATTTGGCCATTAATAACCTTAACAGTGAATCTCATTGTTGATCACACACTGACGGGTGAGCGTGAAATGTGTCAGAGATCCCAGTGTGTGGTTAGTTTGAATTGCACAAAATTTAGTCTGTGTCTCTCTCTGAATCTGCTTCTACTTCATGCAGTGGAGCCCCACTGCACACATTTAGCACAAAGTAGCAAAATTGCTTTTGTAAGGACCTATTTCTGCTTGCAGAAAGCCTGGAGCTCTCACTTCCTATATCTAAATTTCAGCTGAGTAGTACAAGATTCTGTTTTAGGGGAAAGCTGTATTTCCATCATGCAGCTAAGAAGAAATATGAAAAAGATTTGAAATCTCATGCACCTACCGTTAGTTATGCTGACATGTCATAGGTACCACTGATTGCTATCTAACTTATTTCCTTCAGAAGGGTTCTCTGGAAAACCTCTGTTGCATAGGGTTCTCCATTCTTCTCTTTCAGTAGGTTTGTATATGTTTTTCTGCAGTCATCAACAAGTCAGTTTTCTTGTCCTTTTGCCTTTCATATCCTACACTGAACTATGTCTAGAAAAGACATTTTGTGAGGCTGCTGTGCTCACCATGTGATGACAGGAATAACTGTATCACTGGCCCAGTTTTCCAGAAATTGTGAAGTTACTCTGCATCTGAATAGCCTTTCCTCCAGAGAAGTACTCCTTAGTCTTTTAGTGATTTGTATCCATTTGTATCCCTCTCTAGAGCAATACAAAGGAATACAGAACTACTGATGCTAACATAGCATGGTATTTTTGGGCAGTAAATAAGTAATCCAGTTCAATATATTTCAGAAATAAACCTTTAATGCACAAATAAAAATTTCCACTGGGGAATTCTATTTAGGTTGCTTTGTTTCCTTTTGGAAACTTACTGTATTCTGCAGAGTCATAACTCCCATATCTGTTGATTTCTCCCTTCCTCTGCGGGAGGGAATGATACTTAACTTGCTTCCATCTGTAGCTAAAGTACTTTAGGAAGTAAATGTCAAGCATAACAGAAGGGAAACGTTAAAGAAAATACGTGAAAACTGTGGTGAAACTTCTCCCTGATACTGGAAAAAATGGCTTTTAACTTCCACTACAACCTTCAGTAGCCAAGCAAGTTTGGTCCTTGTTCAGTGTGAGTGGCAGCAGGAGATCACTGGGTACAACAGATGAATTCCATTAGTTTAGTGCCTGCTGCCACACTGGACTGTCAGTGCCATTCCAAACTTCTGGAGCAGCTTGTAGGACCTCACCATATGACACATCAAGTTGCTATGCCTCTGATTGTTGGGCTGGCTTCTTCCATCTAGGAATATGGAATAAATATGTTATTAAACACACCCTGGAGCTTGACATCAGATGAGCAGTTGTACAAAGCTACAACACCTCTGCGTCCTGCAGCTTTGCTCCTAAGTTAACCTGCATCTACCATGTGTGTAGAGATTCAGTATTTGCCTTTCAGTCCTTCTCTCCTGTAGTAACAGAAATGCTTTCTCATTTTACAACTTTAACATGTTCTGTTTCATAAATATTTTAAAACAGAAGTAGTCTTTACTGATCCAAAAATTTGTGTTCATCAGGTTAGATATTTTCAGACATAAAAACACCCCTTTGCTATTTCTAATACCAGGTCTTAGCAAAGATTTGATATCCAGCTCCTGAAGCAGGTTTAAAAACAAGTGCAGGTTGCGCCTTTTCACAGACTAGGAAGATGACATGGAAGGAGCTGCTGTAAGTTACCCACTGAGTTGAAGATGCGGCAGGGAATTGAACCTATACCACGAGTCGCAGCCATGTGCTCCGTATGCAAAGTCACAAATAGTTTTCTCAAGTCTTCCAAAGGACATATTATATTTTGCAGACTGGGACATACAGGCCCAAGGTGTTAAGTTTCTCATCCAGCTTTACTTAGCTGGTAAGTGGAAACCAGGCACTTTGGCATAAAATTTAGTCACAGGGTGATATTACCTTTCGGAGTTAATAGCTGTAATCAATCTGTATTGCTCAAGTGAAGTGCTATTTCATGTGCTTCAGATCAGGAGACGGTTTAAAATTTGTTTGGTACTGAGGTGTCTTTTTGTTGGCCCCAAGTAGACTTGGGGTAATTTCTGAGAATGGCATTACATTTAATGATAGTTTTACTTCCGTGTTCAAAGATGGCTGAAAAAATTTAATGAGAAACCAAACCGTCAGCTCTGTAGAGATTTTTTTTTTAATAGGGCATGTTTGCAGTGCCTTTCTTTTCCTAGACTCCAAGCATCTTGTGTGGTTGATCAGCTCATCGTATCTTTAAAAGCTAAAGTATTAAGAGTGAATACTTCTAGGTTCAAATGGCATACCTAGTCTAAACCACCCTGGTCATAAACAGACAAACTGTTGTACCTTCCTTTGCAGGATACTGTGCTTAACTTCCGCTTTGTCTCTCTTTGTTGCTAGAAAAATGGTTTTCTGGTCCTTCATTCCCTGGCTATATTTAGTTTTACACCCAGAACTTGCATGAAGAAGAGGGGAAGGGGCCAACTTCCTGATTATTTTTCTTCAAATCACTGAGCTAAAAGGAAGGAGTATTTTTGTTTTAGTTTTTATCTATGAGTGTATACCTTTCTAATGTTATCTCTTTTAAATATTTGTTTTTCCTAATTGTTGTCTTCATTCTAGAAATCATCGTGTAAGCGGATGAGCGATGTGCTGTGCATAATAATGAAAGCTAGACAGCAGTGATTTCCTCACCCACTGCTGGAATAAGTTGTGGGGTGTTACAGAGCATATCTGGCTGCCTTTTACAGCAGTAAGAGCTGATAACTTCCATGCTGAAAATCAAGATTTACGTTATAGCAAAATCTGTTTTGGTCTTGCTTTCCAAACTCTCAGTGAATTGCCGGATGCAGGCTGGCCCTGGGCAGCAGAGAGCATCCTTCCCTCGGCAGGACCTGCCCCTGTCTCTGGTGACTCTGTGCCTTCCGTACGTGTGGCTTTGCTCAGGGTTCAAAGAGAGACCTGTGGCTTCGCCCGACTCTGGCCAGAAGGAATTTCTTGCTCTAAAATTAGGTTCCACTGAATGTGGTAAGCAGGTAGTTACACTGAAGTTTAAAAAAAACAAAAAAGTGTTAAAAAAATTAATATATTAAGGCCCAAGCTTGCTGAGAGCTGGGCAGATGATACAGAGTAAAAGCAGTGAGTTGTCTTCTCACTTCACAGTACAGATAGGCACGACTTCTGAAACTGTAAATGACATTCAAAGATAATGCTATTAAATATATTAGTAAGTGAATCTTTATTTTCAGAGGCATTTGCTGTTGACCTAACACTTTTATTGCAGATTATGAGAATTTTGCCCTAGATTTCATTGAAAGCAGAATAAAGGCAATAACAAATGTTTTTAAAAAAAATCAACAAACTAACATAAATTACACCCCATAAATTTGGCCTGTGCTTTTCTAAAAGTTGTAGTTGTGATAACCCATTGTCTGCAAGCATCTGGATTGCAACAAGAGGGTTACTGTCAGGGAGAAGACCATCCTGATGATTTAGAGCCAGCAGCTTACTAGCCAGCATTAAAGAGAGACCATGCAGAAATCTTGCCTTGGTTCCTGTCAGCTTAGGTAACCCTCTATTTTCTCTTCTTTCACTTTCATAAAGCTGTCTTCCTATTGCTGCAACTGCTGTTCTTCTTTAATCTTGTTTTCTGATTAGGGAGTATTCTGCCTAGGGAGAGCTGTTTTGGTGAGTATCTTCTGCTGGGCAGATCCAGCTGTCAAAAAGCACAGGGTGAAACTGTCTGAAGATAAATGGGAATTACATGTGAGTGCATGTAAATGTGTCTGAGGGTTAGGAGGATGACTCTGCTCAGTACTGCATCAGTTGTTTGAAACCTGGATAGTCCCTGCCTGCATTATTGGGATGTATCTCTGTTGACCTGGATTTAGATTTTCCTTGAAGGAAATACCTTCACAGTATTTTTGGGGGCTGGGGGTATTTGTTTAAATCAGGGGCTGAGAGGGAGGTAGCTTTTTGGGAATTGGAGAGAGAGGGGAGAAACACTCCACAGACAGCCCAGTTTGTGTAAGGAAGTGGAGGTAGTTTTCAGACAGCACGAACTTCTCAGCTTACACCCCAGTGCTCTCACCAAAAAGGTCTAAGAATGCCGAATTTGCACCCAGCCTCTGTGGGTTTCAGAAACATCCTGTAGGTGGGAGGCTTCGTTCTGGTTTTTGTTGTGTGATGTGGTTTTTTTTAAACTACCTTGTTGAGCTGCATAGCAACAGCAATGTGTTTTTGGCATATTAACAGAAAAAGGAGCAAGTTTGGGACACGCGAGAACTGAACCTGATGCTGGCACTTTCAGAAACAGACATTTTGGCTTCTGCCTTGTGTCTTCAATCTAGTCTTCCTGGAAAACAGGCACTGAAAAATATGCTGCACTGTGAAAGAAAGGTGATTTGGAGGTGGGGCTATGGAGCAAGAGACAGACCTTGACTAAAGCTATTTCTTTGGCTCATTTGAGCGAGATGCAGTTACCTGATCTCAACCACAGGAATGTTCTTCCAGGGGGCATACCTGGACTAACCTTTTGTGATATAAAACTTGTTTTGGGAGGCAGTAAGAAAAGAAAAAGTGTGGTAGGTCTACATTTCAAGCCTTGGCATTTGAATTTGTGACTCTTTAAAAATATCTTCGGAGGTTTTGGGGTTTAGTGGGGAGGTTAGTTTAATTTGACAGTCTCTTCTCCTTCCTCATGCCCAAAGCTAATTATAGCAAAGGCTTGGTAGGGAAGCAGATAAATACTGTGCCAGCTTTTCATTTTGGAAGTGCAACTTTCAGCCTTTGTTTGATAATTGAAAACGAGTGGTCTCGCCACATCTGTTCCCAATCACGCCAGCCACCGAGTGGCATGGCACGAAGGCTGTAGCGCAGTGGCAGCAGCAGCGAGACTCGCGCTGCAACGGGATAGCGTTTGGCTGCTTGCGCCCTCCTCACTCCCTGAATCCTGGCCTCCAGCTAGCAGCACGGATCGCTCACTTCCAGGATCAGTGCTAGGGAATGTAAATGGAAAACATCCGTGTTTCTTCTGTGGATGGTGTTAGCTGCGCACTGCATAGCTGTTTGGATCTTGCTCAGATCTCCGCTGTCTGACTCACCGATAAAGCATCTTCTTCGTATTGTTTCATTACAATTAGGTGGGAGGGGAAAGAGAATATCAGCTATGAAAGTTTACTAAACGTGCATTTAACTGTTGGGGTTTAAAAAGAGTGTGTTTTTTCTTATTTTTAGCACAATTCTACTGTCTTTGTGCTATGAAATAATTCAAAATTAAAACCTTGTTTGTGATATTTTGACAGAAGTTTGTCTAGTTTTCTAGTGGTATACTGTTATTAAATATTTTGTAGAGAAGGCTCTGTATACTGAAAGCACACCCATTAAATGTCTTGGTTTAGCCACTCTCAAGTAATTTCTTGTTTCCCATAAAGCCCCATGATTAGTGAAGGGTGCTTTTGTGTTAAATCTGGTTTTTTGCTATGCTATCCAAACAGGAAGTGTAAACATTCATCAGTGAATCGAGACTTAAGGATGTAGCTTCCGTAGGAAATCCTACAACTGTGCCAAATCATTCTGCGTGGAGAGAAATATGCCGTGCAGGTTGTACTGTTGATCTTCTGGTGTTGTATATGACCACCTTGCATTGTATTGTTTTGGAGGCTTAATTTTCAATATTATGTTTGTTGGCAATTTGGAACCCTGAGAGAGAGCTCAGTGGAACCCAGAGTTGAGATCTGTGCACTTCAGTTTTATCTTTTAGGAGCAACTCAAGTGAAATTTTCCTGCTGCAGCAGGATTCCTTAGTACTATACAGATTTCCTACCCAAGCAGCTGTAATTATTCAGAGATGCACATGAATGCAAATTCTTTCCTGTCACTCTGGAATGCAGTGTTGATGCTCAGAAGGGCTTGCTGGCAGTATGTATTAAACAATTTTGGGGGAATGAAAATTCATTTTAGGCAAATCTTACACAGTTGTTATGCTTCGCTTCTTAAGGTTAATCTCTGTGGAGCTAGTCCAGTAATATCATGAATAGGAAGCACTGAAATATTTGAAGTAGAATACTCATTTGTTTTACTTACGGATTCAGTGTTACACAAATCATAGCTTGTTAAAATAACTATAGAATCTATGAGTAATTGTTTGTATGGAAGTGGAACACATACCCCAGTGATATGAAAGTCCCACGGGAGCTTGTGTATACAGAAAGACCATGGTGTGTAGGAGTGCTGAGAACAGGGAAGCAGTGGTAATTGGTTGGGTAGAAGGGATACATTTTCCCAAAAGGACAGCATTCGGCTGTAATTCGTCATTCCGTTGGAAACCTTGTTATGCAGAATGGTGTTAGTTATATTTTATTGAATTGAATTGTTTGGGGTCCATATCACTGCTTGCCCATAATAATGTCTCAAAGTTATACATGACGTAGATTCTGAGTCAGGGTCTGAAAACACTGTTTTCAGTCAACACATTCATGTTGTGCTAGTTGTCAGATTCAAGGAGGCATAAGAAATATTCTCTTTTTATTTTTTTTACTTCATTTTATATATCTGCGATGAAGACAGGCTGAGACACCTGGAGTTACTCAGCCTGGAGAAGAGAAGGCTCTGGGGAGACCTTAGAACAACTTTCCAGTATCTAAAGGGGGCTTGCAAGAGAGCTGGAGAGGGACTTTTTACAAGGGTATGTAGTCATAAGACAAGGGGCAATTGCTTCAAACTGAGAGTATGTTTAGATTAGGTATTAAGAATAAATTCTTTACTGTGGGGTGGTGAGACACTGAAGCATGTTGCTCAGAGAAGTTGTGGATGCCCCAGTTCTGGAAATGTCCAGGATCAGGTTGCATGGGGCTTTGAGCAGCCTGGTCTAGTGGAAGGTGTTCCTGCCCATGGCAGAGGGGCTGGAGCTATATGATCTTTAAGGTCCCTTCCAACTCAAACCATTTCATTACTCTGTGTATTTCTGTCTGCAGAGGTTTGGCTCTCTAGTGCACATTGTAAATCTGTGGTTCCCAAGTGTGAAATGAGTTCCGCAGCAGCAGGGATGCTGTAGAACTGCCTCGTCTCTCAAGCAGCTCTATTTTTAATACGATGAGGTGTTTTTTTCCACCACCACATTATGCACACCCACCAGTTGTTCCTGAAGGGTTACACAGTATGGACCTGGTGGTGCTGGTGAACGAGATGAACATGAGTCAGCAGTGTGCTCTTGTAGGGAAGAAGGCCAAGCCCATGCTGGGCTGCATTGGCAGGCATGTAGCCAGCAGCTCCAGGGAAGTGATTCTTCCCCTCTGGTGCTTCTGAGACCACATCTCACATACCATGTCTGAATTTGGCCTCTCCAGTTTGAAAGAAACAATGACATAGTGAAGTGAGTGTGGCAGGGTGGTCAGGGGGCTGGAGCTTGTGACCTGTGTTTGGTCAGTCTGGATAGGAGCCAGCTCAGGAGAGGGGAAGATCTCATTGCAGTCTTACCTATCTGCAGCGGGAGACTGTGTGTAAAGAAGATGGAGCCAGGTTCTTCTCTGAGTTGCGTGGGGAAGGGATGAGAGGCAATGGCCGTCAGCAGCTGCAGCAGTAAAAAGTACTTTAGATATTGGGAGAAATGTTTACACAGCAGGGATGGTCAAACACCAGAAGTTACCCAGAGGGATTGTGGAATATCTATCCTTGGAGGAACTTGAAACTGAGATGGGATCATTGGTAGTCTTCTCTTGTTCTCTCTTCGGTGACTGAGAGGCTGGAGCAGAGCTCTCTGGAGTTCCCAGAGTCAGTTTATGATCCCATTCTGTAACTATAATAAACATAAACAGCTCGTGACTTATAAAACAAAGTAACAAAATAATGTGCTTTAAAAATGAAAGGAATATCATCTGGAAACAACTTTTGTACTTCCAGGGAGGTGAAATCAGCGTTGTCATCAAAGGTTTCAAATGGAAAAGAAAAATATGTGTATGCAGTCTCAGTATGACTTCATCAATATCAAACGTTTTCTAGTTTAATTTTTGCAAAAGCTATACTGCTGCTGCAGCTGTATATTAATTCATATTCATGTAATTTCATATTGCATTCTCTAAATCACTGAGAGCAGCTTCTGCAGTTTAGTACCCAGGGATGATCAGAAGTTCGTAGAGACACAGCAGAGCAAAGGGGCAGTTTTGCTGTGTCATAAAATTAATTATGTACATTGCAATTAAAGATTATGTCTTGAAGTTAATAGCTGATAAATTACTTGCTCTGCTTTTAAGGGATTGTAGCTTTTTTTCATGCAGAAAACATCAGCATTATTGATAAGTTTAATCTGCAGAAAATGTTTTAACTATGAGCACAGTGCTTAAACAGTGTCAGATGTCTGCCTAGTTTGACATGCTTTTACAGGGAGTGGTGCAGAGCTGTCTTGTCGCACGGCCTGCAGCAACACTGAGAGGGTTGAAGAAACTAAATATTCACATTGCAGCCCAGATTACTTTCTTAACTGCACTTACATGTAGTCGAAGGCAATTCAGGCAATAAACTTTTTTCTTCCTTGTTTATTGTGAGAGTTGAACTTGGTAATGTCACTGTTTGCCAGCTGGAAGCAATACACTTTAGGAATTGACCTCAAGATATTCCATGAAAAGAGGCCAAATCCTATTAAACAGTACATCTATGCTTCTCTTAGCTTAAGGTGCAAGGCTTTACTGGGGCTTGTAGATAAAGACTGTTGTAACTAATTCAGTTTCTACAATCACAGTTACATCAAAGCAGTAAGCACCATCTAAAGAACATTATTTAGAAAACAAAGCTTTGGGGATTTCCCCCTTTAGATAGGCAGAAGATGTTAAAAGTTAAAATCTGTCTGAAAATGCCAATTTCACAGACCTTCAAAGACCAACATGGTTGAAAAAAAAAGGTTTTGGGGAAGCTTTACTTGATGCTGGTAGATTCACCAATTGTGTTGGTACTGCAACAATGGTAAAATCAGTCTGTGGTTACTGGCACACAGCAAGAATAATATGTTACATAAATCACAGATGGCTGAGCTAGAATGTTCTTTACAGGGCAATTTACTTCATGAAGGATTAGTGAATTCTAGTTTTAGTTGCTCCAAAATTAATTTAGCAGTTAAGCAATTGTATTTAGAAGTTCAGCCCTGTTCTGGATAGTACTTGGTAGGAATAATTTTTAAGATATGTCATTTACCGGTAGTATGTTGAGCACCAGAATAATTTAAGAGTGCTTCTTTGTCTGTTATAGTATTAACTCATGAGAACAAGGGAAGAGGTCAAGTTGCTTTGGTATCCAAACCCAAAATTAAGTGTTGTGGCTGGTAGTCTTAACACTTGAAGTCTCTATAATATTAAAAATGGTTTGTAGGGAGTTTGTAATAAGCCAAAGACAGGGGTATTTATTTGGGCCTATATCAACAACATTGGAGATGTCAGAACTCCAACATTTATTATTATCATCATTATTATTTTTAGTCTAGCTTTCACCAGTGGTTGAGGGAGAAGAGGGAGAGAGGTTGGCCTCAGAGCCTAGTAAAAAGCTCTGCAGTGTGTTGGTGCAGTGGTCTGCAGAGGCAGTGCTGGCAGGGAACTTTCAGCTGGTTCATGTCACAGGTGTTGTCTGGAGCTTGGTCCTGCATTCCCAGCAGAAAGCCTAGTGCTTCTCCTTTCTCCCCAAATGGCAGCAGAGCTGTGATAGCAGTGTGAAGCCTGGGCAACTGTACTAAAGCTTAATATTTTTGTTACAAAAATACACGGCCGTGTTTTAGAGAGTGATGCACCAGTGAAAGCAGCTAGCATGGTCGCTTGTTGCTTCATCTGTTGTCACATGCTTGTTTACAACTTTAGGGCTTAAAATAAATGTTGTCTTATACCCCTGATCAGTGTCGTCACGTTCCTGCCAGGATGACTTGTTCAGGGATGGAGCGGGGCTGGCTGCCTGGCTGATAGCTCAGCAGCTCTGTCGTGCAGGCTGTGCTCTGGCACCTTGGCCCACACGTCCTGGGATGGTTGCACAAGTGGCTGCTGTGCTGCTTCTTGTCCCATACTTGGTACCACTCCAGGAATCTTCAAAGTGAAGGTGCCTTAGAAGGCCACTTAAAAAGGGCCTCATTTTCTGCAGGAAATGAGGGTTGGACTCAATGATCCTTGGTGGGTGCCTTCCAACTCATGATATCCTGTGATTCTAACGTATATGTATATTAAGGTTAGAATAAATGTTGCAATGCGTAAATCAGTGTGTATCTACACTTGTTTTTAATGTAGGAGAGAGAAAAGTTGATGCATGACAAAGCCCTTGTGCTCTTTATCATAGTGTACCATTTGTGAGTGGGAAGGCTGTATTGCAGTCCCTCCTTAGCCAGTGCAAGAGGTTTCCCATGGGAGTGCTCTGCTCCTTAGCTTTGCCTGCCTTGGACAGCCAGGGTTATTAAGTGTACACAGTCTCTTGTTAGGAGGCAGCAGCGGTGTGTTAAGGAGCAAGGCATTGCATTTCCCCTCGTTGAATCCTTCTGTTTTCCCTTCTTCCCAGGCTTGTCCTCTTCTGAAAGCCGTGGATGCTCAGTGCCTGTCTCCTGCTGAGTCACTGCCTCTGTTGCCTGGCCCTGCCGGGTTGTGAGGCTCTTGGAGGCTGCTCAGGCCCCCGTCAGGAGGGCTGTATAGTATTACAAAATCTCATTTGCGATTAGGTTATGCTTGGAGTAAATCAGCGTGTTACTTTAGCCTTTCACCTCGGAATGTATACATGCCGGAGAGGAGGAGAGGGGGCAGCGAAACCCCGGATAGGTCAAAACTAAATTCATTCGGTGACTTCATCTGTCTCTAGCTGGATCTCATCCTTGCTGAAACTCCGCAGCCTGCCCGCAGCGTTTTCTGGACTTAAAAGGCGGAAATGGCAGGAGCCGGGAGCAGCCGGGCTGCCGGAGCTGCCGCTGGGCTGCGGCGTGCCGCTGCCCGGCTGGGTTCTGCCTCTGACACGGTGCCTGGTGCCCTGCAATGCGAGTGCCCAGCGCTGCTGGCTCTTCTTTGTCAGGGTTTCTGACCGTTCTTATCCCTTCCTAGTCACGGGCAGGTAGTCCTTGGTGCAGACGCAGGGGGCTGGTGAGGTGGGTGGCTGTGTCCGCCGTGTTTTGCCTGGAGGTTCACAGGCCGCACTCCCGTGGGGGCCGGTGGATTTGGGGACACGCTCTCCTCCACTGCTCTGTTCATTTTCCGGTAAATCCGCATTTGCTAAAGAACTTGGAAATCTCTCTGAAAGTGAAACTGCTCATCCATCCACTTGTGGGACCAAAATAATAGGAGGTTCCCCTGTTGTTTTCAGTACGTGGGCTAGGAGCTGAGGTTTGCTTGCATGGGCTGCCTCTCAAGGCATCCTTTCTTCAGTGCTCAGCACTGATGTTACCTTGCTTTATGGCACGTTTTTAATCCCTTGGAAATCCTTTAGCAATGTCTGCATGTTTGTTTGGTAATCTGTTATTATCCATAAGGGAAAAAAAATGAAAAAAAGGAGAATTGAAGTTCCTGTTTGTGTCTAGGTGAATTGAGACTTTGTTTAACAGAAGATTAAATGCTGGTTTATTCATCAGCTTTCTAGAGGTTTTCTAGTTACAAAATGCTCATAGACATCTTCTGTTTTCTAAGATGTAGGTGTTTCTAATTGACTTGAGTTTATTGTATAAGTCTGAGAATTATTTTCCTTTGAATTAACTTTTTTTTCCCCCTTCACAATCCCCTTGTCTATTGTGAAAGGTAGACTAGTTGCCAGTGTCTATTGTGAAAATTTGACAGGTTGAATGTCTTCCTTCAGGGCATCAGAGCAGCAATTCAAGCTTAAGATCTTAGAGTTGAAAGCCTTGGCAGGGGGAGGGTAATAACTGTAAGTAAAAGCAGTGAAGTTTTTTAGCATTGCAGCCTTGCTACGGTTAGGCTCCTCTCATTCAGCCTACTTCAAAGGTTTTTTGTTGTTCATCATTAATAAAATGCCTTCTTAATTTGTAGTAACATTCTTTTTATACTGAAATTTGTGTGTCCTTACCCCGTGTTAACTAATGCCTGTCTGTTTGGCACAAAACATTACTATTGCTTTGTTCAGCTGCTCTAAGGTGTGGCTTGAGGGTGCTGTGCACTGCTGTGGTTCATTTCTAACCAGAGTGAATATACCTGTGTGGAAATGGTGGTGGCCAGAGGCTCTAAATTGCTTCCATTTTGTGTGAGCGATTGATATCTGCCTTTCTTGAACCTCTATCCTTTGTCAAGAATGCTTTTTTTAATTAAGATTTGTTTCCTCATAGAAATTGATAAGGAACCTTTCAGAGTGTGCAAATACTTTCAGCCATAATTAAGATATTATGTAGTTACGTGTTACCGTTGCATTGTGCTTCTGAAGGCAAAGGTGAACCATGAAGAAAAAAAGGAATTTTGTTACTGTAGAGACATGAGGTTGCTGTACAGTTTGAGTGGCAGGAGTGAGAATGTAGTTGGAGAAATAACGTCTTATGGTATGCAAATAAAACTGGCGGATTCAACTGAATGCAAATATGACTGGCAGATGTGAGTCAGTGGATGTGGCTTGTCCTCCTCAGGTGGACGTTTAGGTGCCCTGAAATCTTCAAAGCATTAAATAATTGTCTTGGAATTTGAAACTGTTACTTTCATTTCTGTGAACTACCCCAATTTAATAACTGATTAGTGAAAAATTTTCCAACTATTTCTAAAAGCCATGCAGTAGACAGTATAATGCATTGCTAGTTATTAGGCCATATCAGAGGTTTTGGCTCAAGCTGTGTATATTATTTGAATACTTCTGGTTGTGTTTTTCACATTTGAGGGAACTCAGATAATAACTTTTTAGGGGTTTTGTGTTAAGTTTTCTAGAGCCATATGTAGCACAAACCAGAATTACCAGGAGTCTTTATAAAAGGTACTCAGGTTTGGGTCTAAATCAGTCCTTTAGACCCATCATAAACATTTATGTAGGTCAGAACATCCCAGCATTGGCAGGAAGCCTCTAATTTAAAAGAAAAAATTCCCTAATCCAGTCAGAGTACATCTCTATTACTGCCATACACTTGCATTTAAACAGGGAAGTGCAATGAGAACAATAGAAGATATGCTGTTGGCTGTGTTAAATGATAAACTGGCAATATTCAAGCCATAAAATGTACATGGATTGCCTCAGTTTTGTCTAGACTCTGTAGAGTACGTCACAAATCATTTTAGGTCAAGTCAGATCCATGTGGTAAATGTAAGATGGCATTCAGAAGTGACTGAGATGTACAGATAATAAAAATATATTTAACATTTCAGGGCTATTTAGTAACATGGGAAACAGTGCAAAAGAGATTTGACATTCAGCATTTAAAACTTGAATTTCTCACAGGATTCTTTTATTCTTTTTTTTTTCCCATGGCAGTGCCTCATTGTGATTAATCTTGTATCTGATTCAGTTTTGGGCTAGATAGAGCCTTTGTGCTGCTTGCTACAAATATCACTGCAATTGCAGCACTCTGATGCCATGGTATTTGCTGCAGAAGTACAGCATAAGTCAAAAGGGAGAGTAAGAACAGTGTTGTCAGCACTGCATAGGAGCTTTTTGTGTTCATCTTCTGTCTGCAGACTCCTTTCAGTAAAGACAACCTCGAGCATAACTGGTGTCTAATGACTGTGGCTAAGGCTGGGTGCAGTGAGTGTTAAAGAAACAGGCAAGGTCCAGCTGCAAATCAGTTGTCATTTCGGGATGATATAAAAGGATGAATTTTCCTTGTACAGGGATTTAGCCACTGAGTCTGGCATGTTTCTTCCTTCAGGGATTTTTTTGGTTTTGCAGTAGCTTTAATCTAGAATGCCTTTTCACCAGCAGCTGCAGCAGTCTCACTCAGCTTCTTCTTAGCCTTTCTGCTGTTATCTTCTGCTTTAGTAATTTTTGGTGTGAGATCTTTTGTTTTACTGGCAGTATCTTATCAGGTGCCAGCTTCCAGAAGGCTCCTCTGTACTGTCACACAAACTTAAAAAACTTAGTATCTATTTGTATCTTTGTACTATTATTTATTACAAATATGTCTATTTGTACTAAATGAGAGGCAACAGGCAGAAACTGGAACACAGGAGGTTCCACCTGAACATAAGGAAGTGATTCTTTACTGTGAGGGTGACTGAGCACTGGAACAGGTTCCCCAGAGAAGTTGTAGAGTCTCCTTCTCTGGAGATAATCAGAAGCCATCTGGACACAATGCTGAGTAATGTGCTCTAGGTGGCCCTGCTTGAGCAGGCAGGTTGGACTGTGTGACCTGCAGTGGTCCCTTCCAACCTTGCCTTTTCTGCGAAAATGTGAAGGCCCTGCAGGTTCAGAGGTGAAGGCAAGTGTGATGAGTTTCTACACTACAAATAGATTCATTGCTGTAATCCTTCCAGTCTTGTCGTTATTACTGGTTTGTTGCGATACAGCTTCTGCTGTCAACAACTGTTAGTTTATCCCTGGAAAAGTAAAGTAAATGTGCTTCTTGCGAAACAGTCCTTAAGAACAGCTGGATAGTACCTTGTAACAGCTGCAGTTATCTGTAGCAGGAGCAGTGGAAAATACCCAATATCTCAGTGTTCAATGCTGCATATTATGCCTTAAAAAATTAATAGACTTTAGGGTGTAATGTTTACTGTCACACATGCTGAGCCAGTATATTTCTAACTAGGGAAACTGCTTAAGCATGTACATGATTTTCAGCACTTGTCTAATCCTCTGAATTCATGTCTGTGATGTGTAGGTTTGCATGTGTAAAGGGTTTTTCTGAAAAGGCCTAGACTAATGTGTGAAGACTCTCCTAGGGCTTGAAGTAAAACAAGGGAGAGTCCTTTGTGGTTAGGTAATACTGTAACAGCCAGTGGTTTTTAATCTCCTCCTGTGCCCTCTGAAGTGGGAGGTATGATGTGCTACCTTCAGCCTGCTTTCAGTTACTATAGAATTACCATGCACCTCTATGGAATTCTGAAGATACCAGGTAGATACTGGTTTTCAGGCTTGTGTAAGCCTCATTGCAATCTTATGATTCAGAGCCTTCAGTCTAAGCAAGTGAAAGCCTAACAAGTTGAAAATGTAAATAATGTTACTGGAAAGAAGTAGTGTATTACAACATAAAATCAAGTTGTTAGCTACTTGGCTGTTCAGGGTATGGTCTGTGTGTCTCCACCTGTCCAGCTGTTCTCTTGCATCACCTTACACATGTTTATTAATGTGTTTTGAAGATGGATCACATTTTTCGAAGTACTTCAGCACTTTGGGAACTAAGTCCTGGAGAAAACCCCAGCCCAGCTGTAGATGTTGAGCACAGAGGTTCCTGACTGTTGCTGAGCATGGTAGCTGCACTACCTACACCTGCTTGTTCTTTTTTTTCCTTCTTTTTTGTTTTATTCAAGGTCTCTCTGTGGCAAACAGGATATGTGTGTATCTGAGCACTAAATTAGAACGTGCTTACTGTAAAGGAAACCTTTCCCAGCTGAGTTTATTTAGGACATAACCAGTAGGAGGGTGGGGAACAAGAGATGCAAAGACAGGGTGAACTCTTTCAAGAGAAGTTGCTGTGCAATATTCACATATATGTCAACAAAACACTTAAGAGTGAATGGCAGTGGCATGTTATTGAGTGTTTTAACAGAAATTCTGATTCATTTTGCCTTTGTTTACAGTTGTACTCATACACCCTTGTGCATACTTGTGTACAAATCTGAAGCTGTTGTCTCTAAGAGCTTGAACTCATCTCTAATAAATAGTCTGAACTTTTTTTTGACCCATAGACCATAATAATTCATTTGCAGACACAGCATAAGTTGTATTACAGGTATCCTTCGGGGCAGCATTGTAAAACTCAAGGTTATTCATTTACTCACAGTTTCCTGCAGTAGAATTCCCCATGCCATGCAATGCAGCAGAGGAAGTTCTTTGCTCCCGTGGGGATTGCAGAAAGATGGGTATTTCTCTTTGCAGTTCTTTGTGGAAAAAGGTGATGAAGGAAGTTCTGCTTCCTTTCTGTGTGTGTATATTTTCTTGATCTTTTTAACAAAGTGAACTTTCCCTTTTCACTAGTGGTAGCTGATGGTTGTTCTGAGCTCTGCCTGGTCTCAGAGGCCAATTAAAATGTTCTTGAAGCAGTGGCAATTACAGATCAGAGTAGCTTTATTTCAAATGTATCATCTAAATATCTTTAGTTGCTTTAGAATTCAGTGGACTCCTCTGTATTGAACTGTCGGTTTATTATTAAGCTCACTGCTCTTAATTCTAAGTGAATATTAAATTCATTATTAAGCTGTTCTATCAACTGATCTTACATACAATATTTAACATGTTAGTTTAATAGTGACAGTGGTAGTATCTTTCTGTTAGTTTCTTATCCTTACAAAAAGGCTAAAAATAATAAAATAAAACCCATGCATTTCAAACTTCAGCTGCCATTAGTATCAAAGGTATTGTTTGCCTGCTCAATGCCTTCCATCCTGATGTCGAAGTTAAGCTTTTATGGTTAGCCGTTATGGTGTAGTTTTAAGAGTAAAAGGGCACTCCCTGTTTCTAAAACTTTGTTCCTAGCACTTGGTTCAATCCAAGCACTCGGTGCATGCCAAGAAAGCGACCTTTGCTAACTCTTGCAGTGAACACAGGGCTGTGTTCACACAACTGGCTGTGCTGCATGTGAGCCCACAGGACGAACGGAGTAGACTGAGCACAGGCTGATTTCTTCCGTGCTCCAGAGCTGCCAGTACAGAAGCAGGCAGAGAGGCAGCCTGGTTCCGAATGAATTTCTGGCAGTGGTTGCCTGACTATTGGAGCATGAATTTTTCTACCCTATTTTCTCTCTCTCTCTTTTTTTAAATTCCCCATAAAGCAAATTTGAGGATTTTATGTCTTATGTCTTTAATGTGCATGATGGGAACAACTTGAACAATCTTCTGTTTGTGAGATTTGTTTGTGTTATATACTTACACACTTATGTGTTACCAAGTTGAGTTTTGTGCTGGTGGGTTTTTCCCACACATTTTAACTAGGCTGCCCCACCTAGTTAGCACACCTAACTATGAGTGGAGTTAATCTGCAGTCTTTGTGTTCCCTGCAGAATTGTCTATCAGGCTTCAAAGGGTTACATCACTGCAAATTCTGAATGGCAATAGTCCATGCAGACCTTGGATCCTACAGAGGAGATCCTGCTCTCTTGCATTGACTGAGAAAGTTGAGATCCAAAGCTGAGATGGCAGGACTGGCACCAAAACTAGAGAGATAAGTGTTAGCTACAGTGTGCCACTGGAGATGAAGGTGTGTGCAGTCCCCAGAAAACCAGGAATTATATTCTTTCTAAGAATAATCATTTAACTTTGACTCTTTGGTCATTTCTGAGACACCTCATACCTGTATTGCTTCTAGTGGATTTCCTGAAGTCCATTACTCATGGGAACGTCACTTACTCTTTCCACGAACTTGATTCTGCTCTTTGAAACTACTGATGAGATAAACTTGAGTGTGCTCATCTTTTCTCTTTGCAACGTCTTGCAGCAGAAAGATGTGACTAAGGTAGGATAATAGGGAGCAAAGTTCAGTAAAATGTGTTTCTAGTCTGTGTACCTGGGAACATGATAAAAGCTACTATGAATTTCCAGCTTCCAGGAAGGGACCTTTGCTAACTAGAAGAATCTATCTAAGGTGATGTAACTGTGAAAACATCAAGCACAGAATGGTGTTTACCAAGATCTCAGTGAAATGTTATCTGAACACTGTTTGAAACTGTCTGTTCAAGGAGGACTGCTGGCATGACCACTCAATGAATGTCTGACTTGATCCAAGAGACTCGCATTGATCTGTTTAATCTAGACTACCCGGGCATTGGGACAGACACTGAGTGCTGTCCTTAACGCATTAGGAAATCTGCTCTGGGGAAGAAAAAGCCATTAGGGCTGGAGGGTAATTTTGGCAGAAGAGCAAATGGATTTAAGGTGAGAGGAAATGCTCCTAATGTTTTAGAAGAATTGGGCTTCACAGCAGCTTTCCAACCACACAAGTTGGGGGTGCAAATCTCAGTTACTTTCGGGATAGAGGTTGGTACACTGATAACAGAGGTTATCTGATATTCACTCTGTGACTGTTAGGAACTGAGTTAATGATCCAAAAGGGCCCTGTCCCAGTAAGAAAACAGTATTTCAGAAAGTAGAACAGCTACATCATCATTTAGAAGTTATCTAAAATTAAATGTTGGTTTAGGGAGCCTGATCATCCTGCAGTGGCAAAAAACTCATAGATGTCAGATTACTGTATTGGCACAGCACAATATGACAAAATCCTGGGTCTCTGATCCTGTCTGTGTATCTTCAGGTCTGATTCTGATTTTTTCCCTGCCTTATTGGCATGAAACAGAGTACCACAGGTTTGTATGTTCTTTAAGTTCACAGTGATAGCCAGAGAAACATGTTCATAGATTCCAAGAGAACATTGAGGAGGTTATGTATCATCAAAGGATAAAAATTAAGCCTCCTTTCTCAATAAATGAGAGTGTTGTGAATGTTGCACTTGTTCTTTCCCTTTTTTGAACAAGAAGCATATATTCATTGTTTTCAGAAAACAATTATCAAAATGTCAAAAATATTTTTATCTCTCTTTTTTTCCTAGTTGGGGAATGGCGGTCAACGTGTACTCTACCTCTATAACCCAGGAGACTATGAGCAGACATGACATCATTGCATGGGTTAATGATATATTAGCTTTAAACTACACAAAAGTTGAACAACTCTGTTCAGGTAAGAAAGCACAGTATGCTCTACAAATGTTTATTTTAAAACCACTTTAAAAGTCTGATTTGTTGAAAATAGATAACTTTTAACTTTGACGTAAACCAGTTACTCTGAAAAAAGACACTAATGTATCTGCACAGGAAGCATTTTTGCGTTTGTGTTAATCACGGGAAGATAAGGTACCTTGGGAAAGCATAACAAAGGCAGAGATGAATGGGACAAATATAGCAGGAGATATGTAGAAGTAATAAAAAGGTTGGCTAAGCAAGCAAAGAATACAGTGATAAGTTTTACTGTTCTAAAGCCACTGGGGTGGTATCTTTTCAAATGGAGAGTGAGAAAGAGAAAAATAGAGAACCGACACCCCAAATGAACAAAATTCTCTAGCTCCTTTTCCTTCCTGATGAGGTTTCTCAAATCCCTGCTGTTTGCAGGAAAAAAGCACAAGTGTGACTGAAGAAAAAACATGGATTTGAGGAAATGAGCCTTTAGCTGCTATGAGAGCTTTAGAACTTTGTCAAAATCTGCCTGTTTCTCTTTAAATCTGAGTTATTGTTGTAAGTATATTTGGTAATGAGCCCTGAAAAAAAGGGTAATAGTTTGAATACTTCAGACATTTTGCTTGATCAGAGTGGCAACTAGAAGATAGGTGTTAAACAACAGTGTCTGTAACTAGATGATGGCTAGAAATGACACAGAAGAAGGTTGATGTTTCACTGTGAATATAGATACCCCTGGGGAGTGATTTCTTTCTGATTTCCTACTTTGATTTTTAAATTTGAAGATGTTTGTGGTGGAGGAGATATAACTTAGATTGCTACTTCCAGACAACTAACATCCTGGGAATATCTTATGAAGACATTCTTATCTTATGAAGACAGTTCTCAAAGTACATGGAAGAGGAACCACAGGACCAGATTTCAGCTATTTCCTGCTGAAATATTATAAAATGCATAAATGGGGTCTAATGCTTGTATATTTGATTTAACTTAGTGTTCTGGGTAGCTTTTTGGCTTGGAGATAGTCCCTGGAAGGTATAGATAATCCTTTGAGGTTGATAGTCTTGTAGACTACTCTTCAGAATTTAAAAAAAACAAGTCTCAGCTGCAGGAGTAGGGTTATATGTTTGCAGCCTCGCACGACTATAAAATCGAAGTTGAAAAAGTGCGGGTAAGGTGCATGTAAACAAATTATATAAACTGAACAACTAAAGACATCAGCCATGGGAAATAATCTTTTTAGCGGTTATCAAACTTTAAATTGAAGTGTTATCTTTAGCTGTTGTTATATTTATATGTCGGGAAGTTAGCCTAAGTATATAAAGACAGTATTCACACAGGGAGTAGCTATAGATAGATAGATTCAGATAGATACATGCCTGCACACACTGAAGGAGACAGAAACATAGAAGAAAATGGACGTTTGCATCCTAAAATACCTAAAGTTTGCTATTGTTTGAAACAGGAAGCATAGTAGACAAGTTATTGACATGTTCCTGTGTAGCTATTTAAATGCTCATAAATGGTTGAAAGGAAGCTTTTGAAGTGAGTTCTCAATCAAGTTAAATGTGTGTGGGCTTACAAAAAAAATCACACAACCAAAAAAATAACTAAGACATAAAAAACATCACTAAAACCCTTTCTGAAAATAGGGGAGAAGTGATCTAAGAAAATACTGAGTAAGCAGAATAAAATGAGTTAAAGTTATGTAAGAAGATCAGATAGAGAGACTTCAGCTGGGTGGGGCAAGGAGGGGAAAAGCATGGGAACTGTCACAAATCCACTGTCCCGTTTGACTGCACAGCTTCTTATACAACTTTTTCTGTGACCTACAGTGAGGATTTTGGGACACGCCACAAGGGAAGAACTGAAAAAGGGTCATCTCGTTACAGCTCTTACTCCATTCAGTATAAAATTAAATTTTTTCTTCCTTTAGAATTTCCTCAATTGTATTGATTGTTATTGTTACCTGATGCTTCTACATTCTTGTCTTTACGGTGAAAGCTGTTAATTTGAATTTCCCCATTTGGTTTGGTAGTCAAACTTGATGCTTACGCATTCCTGTTTTTACGTTCATGTGCATTACAATCCAGAAGGGGCTTTAGTAGTTCCTTATCTACAAAAGCATTCTAGCATGGTACTTCCTGTGTTCCACAGGACGTTACTCTCTGAACTGATGAATCTAAACACTGATAGATTATTGCAGACACGAGAGCACAGTAATCTTAGTTTTAATAGGTCCTTCCTATTTGAGACGGCATAGTGCATTTCTCATGTGCAAGGCATCCATGTGTAGGGATTGAAGACAGATGGACAAGCAGCTTTGGGAATCTCTCTGCATTTAATATAGTTTATTGTGTAAACTCAAAGCTATTTATTTAATGTACATATATTTTATTTAGCCTATTTCCAGTGTAGCTTTCAGGAGAGAAACTAAGGGAACAGTAGTACAAATGATGAGCCAACTATCAGGCAGAGCACCAGGAAGCATGGTATGGACTGCAGTTTGAGAACAGCCAGTCAAAGTCATTCATTCTGGCATTCTTTCGCTGATGTCCCTTGAACCATTGGCAGCTTTCATGCAGATTAATGTTCGTTTCCATAAAATGTGAGCATTTCTTCAGGACTTCAAAGGGAAGGAATATGTGGGAAACTCTTTACGGTTATGAAGCATTTCACAGCATTAACAGGGATCTGCAGAGCTGCTGTAACTGAATTTTTATAACCTACTGTAAAATTGTATCGACATTTTATTCTTTTTTGGAAAAAAGCATTAAGATTAGTCGTGCTGTTTTATGACTATTCAGTTTTTGTTCATTTTTGTTAATAAGGAGCAATCAAAATGCCAGAAAAAGCTAAACGCGGGGCCAAAAAAAGTGGGAGAGGGAAAGCGGGAGGGATGTTATATCTGAATTAAAAGATTGAAGGAGTTACTTTGAGGAGGTAGGAGCAACCTAGATATGGCTTATGTTTGTGCTCAGCACCTGGCTGTGATACTTCACGGGTGCCCACATTTTGCGGCCAACCTAGCAATAATTTTTGACATTTCAGAGCTTAAGCAAGAAGGAATAATGGGACATTCTGCCTTTACTAAAGGCTTTATTCAGAACATATCTGAAGCTTAATGTGACACTAGTTAAAATGACAGAAAAAGCAATCAGACCTTCTTTTCCTCATTGCTCTGGAGAAGTAGCTTTGATAATACATATACTGTAGCAATACCAGCCTGTTTCTCAATTTCCACTTACAGGAACAGAGCTGCTAGGATGAGGAGCAGCAAAGGAAGAGGCTGGCTTAGTCATAAAGTATTTCTGTTCTTTGGGAGTCTTAGATGTGGTTTTTGTCTCTGCTAAGTAGGCCGAGCAAAGTGCAGTGTCCCCTGAGCTTTCTGAATGCCTGCTGTGGTAGTGATGTGCCAAGAAAGCCAGGTTTTGGATGGGTGCAGCCCTGGAGAGTCTAAATTTAGTCTGCAGCTCCTCTGGTAATTTAGTTTTGACAACTAAAGAGGGAGAATCTCTCCAAGCATCTCAAAGCAATACAGTTTCCTTTGCTTTAGACACATATGTCATATTGTCAGTTTTTGGACTCTGGGTTTGATTTCCTGCAAAGTTGTTTTACCTGAACGTGAAATTTCTAAACCATAGTTTTAATAGAAGGCATAGTGCATTCCCTTTAGATTGGCATTAGAGAGAGCATTTAATTTGATACATCAATGAATTATAATAGAGAACAATTGAGAGGATATAATGTCCTAGGATTCCATGTGCAAAACCCATGGGTTTGGGAAACAGGAGTTTCATATGAAGGATGACACCAGTTATATCTTAGTAGTCATGCAATTTTTTTAAGGAATGCACAGTGGCTTCTTAGAAAGAATTCTGACTAAGCAGCTTATGATTGAATTTTCTTTACTGAGGCTGTTTTTCATCTCTAAGGAATACCAAGTGTATGTGTTGCAGGGCTTTTCATGACTGTTAGAGTGTTACATGAGAGTATATTCAAAATAAGAGTCAGGCAGGAGACTATAGAGGGCTTGCATATGAATTAAAAAGAAACAACACAATGTGTACAAGCTATATAATGTCAAGGAAATGGTAAATGGATAGAAAGGAAAATGTGGCTTGGAGCAAGGTATAATTTTTAGCTTAGCTGTACTTCTGTGATCCTATGAGATTAAGGAGATACAGACTCTCCCCACTGTGTGCATTTGAAAATTCTCAGTAGAATTATAAACTTGCAAATTGCCTGGCCCCCAGTGCATACAGACCTTCTGTCTTTGAGGATTTGTATGCAGGGATCAAGGACTGAATGTGAGGTTGTTTTTTGCCTTGCTTTTAATAAATGGCCGTATTATAAAGAAAGCATGTGGTTTGGCATTTTCAAATTTTAGACTGCGATGCTTTCTCTACAGATGCCCCGGGTGTTGCCGGAGGGAATTTCTCATGTGGTGACTGCTGTTGCTAGTACCCTATCTCAGTTGATGTTCCTCCTGTGGAAATACTAGTCCCTTTACATATACATTTTGTTGGCACTGCGCCACCCTGGTGTTGGGGGGAAAGCAGGCGGTGTGACAATAGGGCAGATGTCATTCTTTGTTGAACTTTGTGTCACCTCTCTGCCTTGGGAGGTGGGGGAAAACTTGACCGCAGCCTCTGTGCGCTTTGCTGTGCAAAGGAGGAGCATCGTTCCTGGCTTGTGCAGGGTGTCCACGGTGCTCTGCTTCCAGGCACGGAGTGCTGCCCACCAGCAGGTGTGTGCGAGGGCAGTGCCTGTTTTTGGGGCAGCCGTCGTGCCTCCAGCCGCCTCGGCCTCAGCAGGAGCGGCGTGCCCAGCAGCTGCCTCTGAGCGGTGCTCGGGGGGTGCTGGATGCGCTCCTCTCCTCCGCGCCAGGGCAGCGTTCAGGGGCTGGACAAGAAGGGTATTGGCCAGACAGAGAAATGGTGAGCAGCGCTGGTTTTTTATCTTTGAAAGCCTATTGTGTAAACATACACTCAGTTTATTCTGTGGGTTAGCTGCACGGGATTTGTGTTTTCATGTCTCAGAAGGTATAGTTTGCTCTATGTCTATATTAACCTATAACTTCCTACATGCATATTACTAAAATCTGCATTACAGGCCCATGTTGGAGCATTTGGTGCCAGCATTTCTCTACAGCCCAGAGCACCTGAGAAGGCAAAGCATGTTTCCACGTTGCTGGTTTTGGTTTTTTCCCAGTTTGCAGCCTTGCAGAGGCTGGGTCTCTAGCACAACTTGGGAACATGATTACAACATGGCTTGATCCCATTTGCACTCTGTAACCGAGGCATGTTTCAAGGAACTGGCATGTTGTCCTGAGGTCATGCAACACAGAGCATACTCAGTGTCAATGACTCTCTAATGTCTTCCATATGATACTTAGGATTAGAGGGATACAGTGAATGTTAATGATTGGATTTAAATAGTTTCCAAAACTTTCTGAGGAAGCTTGCAAAGCAGTATCATGAGATTCCCAGCCAATAATTTTTTTTTTTTAAATGTCACTCATTAAGAATTCAGGAGGAATAGCACTTGAACAAGGTTTTTACTTTTTAAAAATAATTATTTAATTACTCATAACACTCACTTGCAGTCAGTTGATTTCCCTTGGTTTAAAGAGCTTGTTAGATTCTGTGTGGTACTTTTTTTAGGCATGATGAGTTACAGAGCTATTTTAAGTTAAATGGGAACTGTGTTTTCTGAAATTGTTCTGATCTTCCTGTTTAAGAATTAATGAATTCCAAAATAAATTATTGCCAAAAATTTAAGTATTAAAAACTCTACTGTGTATAATTTATAAGCAGCTTAATGATTTACATACTTAAGAAAAAGAGAATACAAGTTAACACAGGGGAAACCTGCCTCCAATATCCATTATTTAAGATGATCAGTGGATATTCTGGATTATGTCACACGCATGCCCTGCCTGTGTGGAACAGGACTTTTGGAAGCAGATGTCATTTAGGTGCACATTATCTCAGGGGCTGTTGGTAAGGCTGGTAGGAGGTACATAGTTCTTTTGTCTGCATGCAGGCACTCACCCTGCCCTCTCTGAGACAGCTGTGTTCATGCAACTGTGAGCAGGAGGGCAGGGCTGCCCTCTAATCTGCATCAGTTTTAGGGCTTTTTAAGTGCCCTCTCAGAACTGTTGCTGACAACGGTGAAGCTAGGCCAGAGTGGCTTCACTGATGCACAGCCCCATAAAAACTTGCTTCTCTACAACTAGTAGGTGGTAAATTGATGTGTTCTTGAACATTCACTGGGAAATGGGCTGAAACTTCTTAAATTGGGGTGAGGGCGCAGGGGGATGTGTGTGTGTTACCTGGAGAAATAAAATTATGTTGACCTATATACTAGGTCATATAGGTGCTGCTGGAAATGCAAATAGGAATTTGAAGACCGTGGTCTCTCCAGCGGAGCACTCAGCACAAAGTGTTCTGTTTCTTAAACATGTGGCTGTATGTAGCACAGCATTATGCTCACAGACATGGAATCATAGAATGATTTATGTTGGAAAAAACCATAAAGCTCGTGGAGTCCAACTGCCAAGTCCACCACTAAACCATGTCACTAAGAGCCACATCTACACGATTTTTAAGTACCTCCAAGTGATGGTGAGTCCACCACTTCCCTGGGCAGCCTGTTCCAATGCTTAACAACCCTCTCTGAGAAGGAATTTTTTTCTAATACCCAATCTAAACCTTCCCTGGCACAACTTGAGGCTGTTTTTTTTTTGTTCTATTGCTTATTGCCTGGGAGAAGAGACTGACCCCCACCTGGCTACAGCCTCCTTTCAGGTAGTTGTAGACAGTGAGAAGGTTCCTCTGCAAGCCTCATTTTCTCCAGGCTAAATAGCCCCACCTCCAGCAGCTGCTCCTCGTAAGACTTGTGCTCCAGACCCTTCACCAGCTTCATTGCCCAGTTTTTAAAAAAACCTTTGAGTGGCATAACAGGACACCCATATTTGCAATCTAAATGAAAATCTATACTCTGATACCCAAGTTGAAAACATACTGCTGTGTGCCTACCTAAACATCACTGCTGAGGAAGCACTTCTAGAAAACCTGAGGTAAAAGACAAGCCCTAAGTGCTGCTGTGCTGTAAGCAATGATTGCTGGCATTTGTGGGTTTTTCTCCCCCTTTCTTATCAAAACTATTAAGTCACACGTGCTCCTTGCAAGTCACTGCTTTTTTTTCATTGTTGCTGTTGTCCCAGCAACAGAAATATGGGGTGTGTGCAGCTTTCCATCAGTGTTAGCAACCATAGTGAACTGAAGTACTGATGACTATTTCATACACAAATCATCCTGTATTTTCCAAAAGCGTGATCAGGTGGTTGCAGCTTTGGAGAGGATGAATAATTTGAAGGAGTTTGTATCTAACATGACTGGATATGTGTTTTTATATTATCTAAATATTTCATTAAAGCAAACAAATTTTGTTACAGAAAAAAAACACAGTCAGCCTTTTTCCCAAATGGAATTTTTCAAAAACTGAGTGTGTGAAAATCAAACTGAGGCCTGGTTAAAAGGTTTAAACTTGATTTATATGCAGTTTTAGAACAAAATTAATACTAAACATGTATACCAAATTTCTAATGTGGAACTTAGCTCTGTTTGCTGTGGTTTGGGTATCAGAATTAAAAGAAATCAGCCTCACCTCTGGCCAGCAAGGCCTTGTCTTTTCATGGGCCCTTTGTTTTCCATGTTGGCTGGTGTGGTTTTATATGATTTTCTGGGATCTTGCTCCCACGCACTGCAGGGATTCGGGGAGGTGCAGGGAGGGACAGTCTTTTGACATTAAATGTGAAGGATTGACCTAGTTTGTGTAGGGCACACAGATATTGGCAGTACCTGAGCTTATATTTATAGTGTTTCTATTAAATATTTTATTAGCATAATAAGTTCTAACTATAGTATATTAAAAGCAGTTAGTTTGCAAATAAAGTTTTGCTTTTAATTTGTAAATATATAAACATCAATGCTAAAGAAAACCAAGGGTCTAATCTTGGATTCAGCTCTCTAATCTGAAATCCAGAAAGTTTACTGAGTGTTAAAAACTTGTTGCAAACAGGATTCTCTTGTCTTCATTGTTACCTCCTTTAATTTCCTTTTGATTTAAATAGTCAGGAGCAGAAGTATTTTTGATAATCAAGAAATACTTCTTTGCGTCTGTGGATTCATCAGCCTCCAGATGGTGAAGGAGAGGAGAAAAACTGAAAATCTAATAATGCATATGCTTCAGAGCAAGCTAAGTCAGCATGGACAGTCTGGGAAAGAAACATAGAAGCAGGGAAGGAGACATACAGGACAAAAGCTAAAATTAGTTCAGCATTGCTTACTGCAAAGGACTAGTGAAAGATTATCTACAAATATCTGAAAATGCTGTAAGATACTCAGGTTCTGTAGATTTGGTAGTAATTTTCAGCTTTACCACTGCATGTGGCAAAATTCTTGAATTTTAATAGCTTTAAATAACCACATTTTCAATTCTAAGTCCGTTCTCTTGTATCTGAATTCCGCCCTGGCATCCCTTCCCCTCCTGTGGAGCTGCTTGCCCAGCCTGGTGGATGCAATGCCCTCCCTCTACTTGCTGCCTGCTCTGCCCCAAGCCTGGGATGCCCAGGAAACATCTGCAAAGCCCTGATGCTGCTGGGCTCTTTCTGTTCACTAATGGGGCTAAAAATAGCAACTGCTGGGGGTGATTTCAGCACAGCCACGTTTTCAGGCTTGTTTCAGAGTCTGGCCTGTGAATATCTTCTGTAACTAATGGCTGCATCAATACTCTAGATCAAAACACAAAAGGACTTTGAGCCAGTGATTCTAAATTGCTTGTTAGCTAATAAAGGATTAGAGGTTTTTAGCATTGATCCCTCTTCTGCAGTGCCACCAGCTGTACTTTTCATCTTTCATTTGAGTAGATGTCAAATTATTTCTTTTCATGTGTGTATACATGCATATTTATGCATATGAAAGTTTTTTGGTCAGAGAGATAGATTTATTGTGAGAGCTATTCTGGTAGTGTGTTTTCAAGTTCTTTGTACACATTTGATAAGATTTAGGTTTGGGGGATTTTTTGGTTGGGTTTTGGGGGGGGGCGAGGACTGTTAGGGTTTGGGTTTTTTTTTCCAGAAAATGTAGGAAAGTTTTTTAATACTGAATAAAATATAGCAGCATAAAAATTCTTTTGTTTGTGTAAATTATGCAAGAGGTATGTCACAAACCATAATGTCATTATCTCTACTGTCGTTTTCTTCGTATTCCATTAAAAAGGTTCCTTCCTCATGCACCTGCATTGAAACATCAGTTGTGTAGTACATTGGATAGGCCTAAAGTGCTGTCCCATATGCAGAGGACCACACAGATACGCTGTGGCTGTAAGATAAAGGCACTGCAGTCTCACATCACTTAACGTAGCGCTTCCCTTTTCGCTGCCTCCAGAAAATCTCAGCCGTGGGCAGTATAGACAGTAGTGTCCCCATTCTGTTGCGCTGGTGTTTCCCATTTAAATGTAATCTGACAGCTAAAAGCTTTAAGGGGTAAAATTTTAAATTTTAAATAAACACCTATGTAATATTAAATACGTACCTAACCTTGATGTCCAAAATCAGATAGTCCCAGTTGACTGTAATGGTATTTTTACTTTCTACTATTGGTGTGGTAGGCAGGTCTCTGGCTTTTTTGGAGTCAGGAGGAATTTCCTCTCTTTGTAGTTCAGTGTTTAGTTCAATCCATGTTTGTTTGTTGCCTCTCTGCTTCAGGAAGGAGTATTTAATGAACTGTATTTGCCAGTGTAATCAAATCCTCCTGTTGGGGAGTCAGCCCAGCAGCCGCTCCAGTGTTGTGTCAGAGAACAGGTCCGTGCTGCCATGTGGATGCAGTCCAGGGTTTTCTGCCCTCGAGTGTTGTGCAGACCCAGGACCACCTCCTGACTGGCAAAGGCACAGAAACAGCTGCCAGCAGGATGGGGAGAAAACACAAGGAAATACCCTAACTAGAGAGAGACTATCTAAAGGCATGCAGAAGGAATTTGCATTACCAGCAGAAGGAGAAAAATCTCATGTGAACACTTTGGGCTTCTAGTTTTCTAAAAGGATATAGATGAAAGGTTGTGCAGTGCATTTTTAGGGCCTCCAGGCAATTACTTAGATATCAGAGTAAAGCTTATAATTGGGGTATGGGGAGGATGAAAGGACAGAGTTAGAAAAAAACTCAATTTATAACATTAAATGATTGCATAATAATCCTTTTGCATTAAATTAAACAATAATAAATGTACTCAAGCTACACATTATCTGTATAGCCATGCTTTTAACCGTAATGTATTTTTTCCATTGCCATGTATTTACAAGTTCTCTTGCTAAGGATGAGTTTTGAATAAATAATTGTGTTTATAAGTTTTCTGTAAGAAAATGCTAATTTGTCATCTGATGCCTGTAACTTGCCAGAAGGCTCCTTTTCCTTTAGGGAATATTTTACTTTGATTCCTAATCATATCAAGACCATTGCAAACAGCTAAGCACAAGGTGTCCTTGGAAAAGGAGATTTTTTTAATAACCATTTTCCCCACAAAGCTGGACAACGTGAACAGGTTTCTTTTTTTAAATGGCAGTGGTTTTCAGCACTAAAGCTGGATCTTGGTAAGTCCCTTAGCAAAATTTATATTGGTATTTTAGAGAACATTTTTGGACCCTACTCTTAAACTCTGCTTCTCTTTGGGAAGTTATGATCTTGGTAATCCTTCGTATGATGGCTGACTGGATACAGGGAATGAGAGCTATCTCATGCATGAAGTTGGTCCTGTCAAAACATATGCATATACCCATGGAGAAAAAGTACTTCAAGTTATTGTTGACTCTCCTGTAAAACTGGGCAAGCCAGGTGTCTGCTTTGTTAATTTGGTTCCTCTGTGAGCACTCTGAAATATACGTGATAAAAATCATTGTTGGCAGTGGGCTGAACTGTTGGGTGAGGTCTGGACACTTCTTTGTCAAAACTGATGTGCAGTAACAGCACAGCAGTCTTTTTTGTGGGAGTGAAATTGAACTTGTTAGGGGTAATCGGGCAATCACTTCCCTGCCCTGATGCTCAAGCACAGGGGCTGCACCCTCTGCAGCCCTCTGTGGACCTCACTGAATCTTTGCCGAGTATAAAGCATTCTGTAGAAAAATCTTCTGAAGAAGAAAGAAAATTGCTTTTCCTATGATTTCCTCAAACATTTTCATCCTTGATTTCGAAACACTAGAGTGTGTCAACAGTAAAAGCTTTGCAAATGACAGTGGCATGATGCTGTAGGAGGAATCTCCTGCATTCAAAAATGCTGTCTCTGTTAGCTGTCCTCAGGATGCTGGTTAGAAATTTTTCCATATACTTCCTCCTTTGTGCTGCATTACTTACACACACCCCCTTACCTCTGTGTAAGTTCAGAGAGCTCTCAAAATTGAACTTGGGAACCTTACTGTTTGAGTGAGAACTAAAGCTGTCAGCCAAGCTTTGAAAGCTATGGGTGGACTACGCTAAAGTCTGCTTATTTAAATGCTTTTCTCAGGAAATGAAAATCAGTAAGGATGTTCATTGCAGAGGGGTGGGAACTGACTAGTATGTTTTAACAAGCTGGAGTCTTGCAATTAATTTTTTTTTAAGCCGTAGTTTGTTATAATCTTAAATGATTGCCTTGGACTTGCTTGGCATTTGAATACAAGGGCCAGAAGAAAGATGATCCTGGCTTGTTTGACTTCAGGGGACTGTGGGGATTGAGGAAGCTTATTAAGAGATTTTCATTTTCACTGTTATCTTCTCGTTGTATGGACACTCCTGCTGTGTACAGGGACTCTAAGAACATCCATTTCACTTTGCATTAGTCGAGGTGATTCCTCAGATGCTGCACAACAGTGCATCTTGCATCCAGATTGAGTGGAAAAGAACCACTTGAACATGTCACTGCTCAATGTACATTAGATAAGCAGCTCTTGGGTGCATAGTGTTAGGCTGAATTACAGCAGGGACTTATTCAGCACTGTTGCTTTCTGCTCATGCTTTCTGCTAATGACATTAAACACCATTTGGTCTTAGCTGGGTGCATCTGGATTAACGTCAATGCATTCTCTTGTTATAGGAGCAGCTTACTGCCAGTTCATGGACATGTTGTTTCCAGGGTGCATTAGCTTGAAGAAAGTAAAGTTTCAGGCGAAGCTGGAGCATGAGTACATTCACAACTTCAAACTTCTGCAGGCGTCATTTAAAAGAATGAATGTGGATAAGGTAGGCATTCCATATTTGCATTTTGATCACTGCATGCTTCAAAAGTTGTAGAAATTGTGTAAAATTAATAAATAGGGGAAACAAACTTCAAAATACTTGAAAATCCATTTTTTTCAACTTTTGGATGGAGAACTGGAATTGCAAGTAGTGTATGAAGTGTATGAAGATGTTCTTGACCTTTCATCATCTGAAAAGGGTATTTGGGCATGAAGGAAGACGTTTTGGCATTTGGCTCCATTTAGATACAAATTGAAAATTGAGTCCATATGTTTGCTGAGGAGTTGTGCCATCTAACTCATTATATCTTAATATCAGAGACCCTTTGATAAAACACCATGTGTTGAAAATTCCTTGTCATCAGTGAATCTTAATTTTTTGATAAGTAAAATTATTAGTGACCTGAATTTCCAACAAAACAACTTGAAAGTATGCTGTTCTTACAAGTATTCCATGTGTTTTGTCCAAAGCAGGGTTTAAGGAATTTAAGTTATTCAAAAGCTGGAATAATTTACCCAGTGATTTAATAGATTGGGCAACACATGTGATCTTACAAAGTTAAGAATGGAAGTCTCTGAGAAAATGCTTGTTCAGCCTTAAGGTATTTGGTTTACGCTTGAATGTGAGAGTTTGACAAACTCGCCAATATAAATTACTGCGTTGATAAAAATGAATAATGGAAGTTATGTTGTCATGCTTATAGTTTTACACTGATGCACTGCCTGTTTACCCTTTTAAGGTTCTGCCCTGGGTTTGAGTGTTGCCTTATTCTGAAATTTAAACAGTCCTAATAGAGAGTCCCTTAAGACTTCCGTGAAGCACTGAAAAACCCTCATTGTTTCATGAAATGTTATAGATACTTCTATTTACAGTGTGATTTGCTAGTGAAACATTGGAAAGACTAATGTAATGGACATGGTCAGTTTTCCTGTACGGAGCAAATTTACCGTGCCTTTTTAATGTAGAGTTAAGATACAAATGAAAAGACATGCAGAGTGCAATGTTAATTCCTGCAGAAGCACCATAGATTTATAAAATGCTGTACAGTTGGCTTAATCCCGAAGAAGAAATGAAAACCCTTTTCTAGCTGAAAGTCCAATACATTCAAGAAGCACTAAGGTCCACATAACTTGGCTCTTTAACCAGCTGCATGAATTAAGCAAAGCAGGGCAGCTCTTCTGCAGTTGTAGTCCCTGTCTGCCCACAGTGTCTGAGAGCCTTGAGTACCGTAATATTGGCTGAAGACACCTCTCGGAGGTGCGTGTTTGTGAAAAATTTCTAAGATATTGATATGGAGACATCCTCATGGCCTTTCCTTTGTTTTACTAGAACTTTATAAGGCATTTAGTCAACTTCTGCATGTCCACAAACTGTTCTGTGCATAGCTGTATGTGGAACGGGAAAAGATTACAAGATTAAAACCTCAGGGTTGGTTCATATGATGACCATGTGGTACCAAAATGTAGGTTAGTTTGAACTTTAGCATGTCTTGGAAAAGCTGCTGAGTTTTGTAGTTCAAATAGTAGGACAGAGAGCAAGAAACTTCTGTCTGGAGTTTTTGAAGAATTGTTTGTTTGTAGTATTTCAAACTGTACCATGTCCATTAAAACCGGAAATCCCTAGTTGGCTGAATACAGTGTTACTACCAGAACAGTGTCATTCCTCATGGGATGTACCCATGGGATGTAAGGGAGTACCTCTGTGGAACAGCAGCTCTGAAGGCTTCCATACACCTACTGTGTTGCTATTTCAAAGGCTGAGTCTCCTTGGGTTTTGTTTTGTTTTCATTTTTTAAGAGTGCTTGCAAATTAACCCTTTCTTTTAAGAACAAAACAATGGCAGAGGTTTATTTGTTGATGCAGTTAGTAGATTTTTTTCAAGGAAGTGTGTATATGTAATTTTTATATTTAAAAATGGCAGTGACATAATATTGAATATTAATATCTACCTTTTAGGTAATTCCTGTGGAAAAACTGGTCAAAGGGCGCTTCCAAGACAACTTAGATTTCATTCAATGGTTTAAGAAGTTCTTTGATGCTAACTATGATGGGAAGGAATATGATCCTGTGGAAGCTCGACAAGGCCAAGATGCTCTTCCTCCACCAGATCCTGGTGAACAGATCTTTAACCTGCCCAAAAAGTCTCACCATGCAAACTCTCCAACTGCAGGTATTTTGCCTCTTAAAGAATTCCATTTCTGTCTCTGAAGACAATTATAAACTGTGGTCCACTTTATATAAATACTAGTTAAAAACTATTTCCTTGTGTGGTTGTGCCATTCTTTTTACCTTATCATAGGCTTAGCATCTTGAGACAGCAGAAAATTAATATCTTGTGTGCTCTAGTTTGGCCCAGCCCTACTGAGCATAGGGTCTCCTCCAGTGAACCCCTCCATTTAAATGACATGGACTCTGGTAACGTCTGATGGTGGAGGCAAAGACATTTAACCATCTTGTTGCTGAATGTGGTATGTGGAAGTGTATTCAAGAACATTAAATTGAGTGTGTTCCTCTTTCACAGCTCTACCTTTACAGGAAAAAGCTTGCACAGGCTGATTTATTTTTTAATTTTTATGGTGAGTAAAATGTTTCCAAATCTTAAGGGCTGACCAGAAGAACAAAAATGAAGTTATTTTCGGTTTTATGTGTGCTTATTGTTTGAGTATACTAGTCCTCTTAACTTAAGAACATATAGCTATTGCGCTTTCATAAAGATACTTCAGTCTTCTGATTTTTTATTTTGTGCTTGTATTGGGTTTTGCTAGGATAGAGATAACGTTTCAGAGGAGATTGGTGCTAAATTTTGAATTTAAAACCAAAACAGTCTTGATAAGGCATGGATGTTTTAATTATTGCTAATCAGTGCTTACACAGAGTCAAGGCTTTTTCAGTTTTTCACATTGCCTTGCCAGCAAGCAGGCTGGGGGTGCCCAAGAAATTTGGAGGGGGCACAGCCAGGACAGTTGACCCCAATAGACTGAACAGATAATCCATACCACATGGCATTGTGCTTAGCCAGAAAAGCTGGGGGAATAAGGAGAAGGGTGGGGAGGGATGTTCAGAGTTACAGCATTTGTCTTGCCAAATCACCATTATGGTGATGGAGTCTGGCTTTCCTGGAGATGGGTTAATTCCTGCCTGCCCATGGGAAGTAGTGAATGAATTGTTTGCATGGCTTTTGTTTTACCAATTAAACTGTCTTTATCTCAACCCATGAATTTTCTCACTTTTCCCTTTCTGAGTTTCTCCCCCATCTCACTGCAAAGGACAGTGAGCGAGCAGCTGGGAGGGCTCAGCTGCCTGCTGGGGTTAAACCACAGCAGTGCTTCTGGAACAGGCCAAAGGACTAAACCTCATCTTTGGTGTATGTAATGTGGGTATGACTAGTCACTAAGCAGATGCCATTTTTGTTAACTGAGAGTTAAGTGAACAAGAGAGCAACTAACATTTAAGAAGAAAAAATAGTCACTAAAAAGTGTTACTGGACATAGGTTTGTGCATATGGAAGCACACAGGCACACATACCTAATTCCTTTATTGGTTTGTCCTGGGTTTATGCTAACCCATTCCTCAAATACGGATTAATATTTAGTTGATTTTGAATCTGTGACCTGTCCTCTTATGGGCTCAGATATGCACCAGTACTGCCAAAGGGAAAGGGCAGGTGTGAAGCATGAAGCACCCTCACTTTTAGGCTGCCTTGTGCTCTGGAATCCTACCCAGATTTCAGTGTTCTGCTCTGATCACTTCTGACGTCAGAGTGGGGCATGCTTGGCCAGCTGCCTTCAGCTCATTAGTGCTTCCAGGAAATGGGGCACCTAATAGCAGGCCAGTGCTACTCTGAGCTTCTAAAGCTTGTTTACGTCTTTGTTTTGCACCGTCTTGTGCCTGAACTTCTGAATTTCAGGGCCTGGCATGCTCCAATTTCCCATGTGATGTCTTGCACTCCCTTTGGAAATAGAAAACCCAAGTGCTAATGTCAAGATGTCATCCAATTCAGAAATTGGAAAAGACACTTTTATTAAACACAGACTTTACCGTGCTTGTTAATTCTTCTTACAGATGGTCTGTTTTTACCAAGTCACAAATGTGTCATCCAAATTAAAGCTGTGGAGGTGACAGTCCTACAGAAATTGAATAGCTACTGGAGCAGCTACCAGCCAGCTGATATGGAGGATAATGCAGTGGTGTCGTGTCTTGTTGTTGGAAGAGCATGTCCTGTGCCTTCCCAGCCTTTGTTTGGAATTGTACAACTGAGATAGTGTGAGGAGTTTTGATAAGATCCTGTGGCTGTGACATTTAGCTTTTTCATGGAAAACTTCCTTCATTATTAAGTTAAATATTGTCCAGAAGTATGACTAGTTTAATTTCTGAGCTGAGGATGGTGGGGTATGGACATGACATGATGCTGAGTGAAATGAGAGTTCTAGCTTTTCTTGCTGCTTGCATTTCAGAACAGAACTAATTCAGTTAGGTGTCAGTCATTCCATGGGTTTATTGAATTCTGGGTGAGCACATTGTCGTGGCACTGATACATTATGCCTTTGTGCCTTGCCTCACCCCATCACAGAACCTGCACGTTGGAAGGAATGGGAGTCTTTACTGCTCTGGGACGAGTTCTGTATGCATCTGCAAACTTGTGTGTGCCTCATCTCCTGTGGTTTGGGAGTAAATTGGGATGATGCAGGAGCAAGTTCTGGGCAGCTGGGAAATTACCATGAAAGATGTGCTTTTGTACCTCTGTCTTGTGCACATGCACACTTAGCTGGAAGTGAAGGAGTATTCATTACAGGTGCTATGCGAGCCATAATATATAACCCAGGATATGGTTGGCCTTCTGGGCTGCAAGAGCACAGTGCTGGGTCATGCTGAGCTTCTCATCAGCCAACACCCCCAAGTCCTTTTCAGGGCTGCTCTCAATCCATTCTCCAGCCAGCCTATATTTGTGCTTGGGATGGCCCTGACCCAGGTGCAGGACCTTGCACTTGGCCATATTGAACTTCATGAGGCTTGCACAGATCCACCTCTCAGGCCTGTCAAGGTCCCTCTGGATGGCATCCCTTCCCTCCAGCACGTGACCACACCACACAGCTCAGTGCCGTTATTAATTTGTGTGATTTGCTCTACGTTAACACTGAAGCTTTGACATTTTAGTACTGCCTTGTCAGTTCATTAACAAAACAAAAGGAAGCATTAGTGAAAAAAAATAAAGAGTGCAGAAGATCTTTCAGCATAATCTGGAAGTTTTTAAACAGCGTGCAGTGGACATACCTAAATGTATGCATCTGTTGTTTGGTGTCAGGAGCAAGTAGATACATGGGTACTCATTCATAATAGGGGGTTTGGCAGGCTTTAAAATATGCCTATTCTAAATTGATCAGATATATGTATTTCTAAAAGAATAATTTACTTTAGCTACTAGCAGTATCATATGCATTTCAGGTGATTCCTGTTGCTCTATGGAGTAACTCTTCCAGTGCCCTTTGACAGAGTTTTGGGCTTGAGTGATTTAGGAGATGCTTGTTAACTGTTCATGACTGCTTTATAACACTGTTCTAAAAATGTATTTTCAGAGGTAGACTAAGATACATGCCCTTGAGTTAGCAAGTGGTCAGATCCCTAAAGACTGTTCATAAAACTTACCCAAAAAGGTACTGGCATGAATTAAAATCATTTTTGATATTTCAATTAGACTCTAAATCTTGACAGGACCCCTGGTATCAAGTGGCTGCTTCCTGTACCTGTAAATGGTTTTTAACCTGTATCTCTATAAAAGCAGAGGGTGGTCTTTTTTTAATTTGAAAAATAAACACTTTTAAAGCAACCCAGAACTCGAGAAGTCTAAAAATGCACTGGGTTTTGTGTTGATCGGTGAGCAGGCCAGCAGCCATAGCCCTTCCCGTTCGGAAGGTGATCCTACTGGGGAGTCAGCTCAGGTCAAGGATAATGCAGCTTGGAAATGGAAGAATAAATAGGTCCCTACAACTAATCTACTGTGCCACCCTCGCATTGCCTTGTCCCTTCCTTCAGAGACAGAGCCAATTTGTGGCCGAGCTGACAGCGGTGCCGTGGGTGGATGGCTTTGGTAACGTGCAACAGTCTGCTTCTAGGAACAGTAGGAGCAGCAAGGATTCACCAGGTGAATGCGGCTCCCAGGTGGGGAAATGAGGGTCTTTTCCTCCTTCAAGGAGCAGAGCCAGCAGCACAGATTACCACTGTAGGTTCTCTGGCAGCAGCACCACAGCTGCTTTTAGATCTAATGCCATCCGCCAGCCCTGAGCCGACTTTCGATCTCCTACAGCCTCCGCTCTTCTCTAATGCAGTGGTAAACAGCCTACAGATGTAGAGTCAAAATTGTAGTACAGGATTAAAATATTAGGGCACTGTTGTTTCTGCCAGTTCTAATGCTCCCTGCGGGAAATAGCAGAAAAGGCTTCATCTGATCAAAATTGAAAGTAGTGATCAGGTTGTCAGGATTTTAGCTTAGTGTCTTATGTAAGTATTCCTGTATGTCAGAGCAGATCTCCGTGGAGCACTCTCTAGTGTATGGGTGTAGGGTGTCAAAAATACACGGGTAAAAGACAGCTTAATTAAATTAATTATTTACATGTAAGCTAAAAATGTGAGAGGTTCTTAGATCTGAAGGCTGTTAGATTTTTTTAGTTTGAAATACTCAGTGAGAGCAGGATGACTAAAGCAGAGCTGGAAAATACTGGAGGATCACATGAGGGCTAAAAATACTCACGCTATGACAGGGAAAATAACCAGGGCAGAATGAACTGTTTGTGCATGAATGCATTATATATAATGTGCCATCAAAAAGCCAATTGCACAAGAGAAATACTGATTTTCTGTAGGGAAGTGGTATATCCTGCTGTGGCAGATATGCTGTAAATTAATTTTGAGGGATAAAAATACTCAGTAAAACCGCTCTTTATTTTAGCAGCTAGTGATACAATTAGGACTCCTGGGAGACTGGAGACATCCTAATGCTTTTTTTTTGCTTTCCACCAAGACTTGCTAAGTTCATCCCCGGTGGCAGGAGTAGGTGTTGGCAATGGCCATCTCTCCTCACAATGGTGCAGTGCTCCAGGACAGCGTGGCAGAGCTAGAGATGGGAAGAGCTGCCGGGTGACAAACTGAGAGTGTTTTCATGCCTAGTTCATACAAGGCCAAGGAATTGTACTAACCGATGGGAACAGCATGTGCAGTGACAGTGCCGGCCTGGGAGGTAAAGTGGCTCAGCTGTAATACAGACACATCTCCCCTGCCAGCATGAAGAGAATTTAATTTTTAAACCCGCTGAGCTCGAGAATTTAGTCCAGGAGGCAATGCTGCTTGCAGTGCAGGAGCCAGGGCCTTTTACCAAGAGAGATGATTGTGTTTGGAAAAGCAGTGGTGAAAATGGCTGTCTTAATTTTCAGTGTACTATGGGTGTGGTTTGAGTGTCTATGTTGCTCAAATATTTGCACAGTCTTTCATTTTTCAGTATGCTTTTCTTTGCAGATTTTTCTTCATATTTTCCTTTCGAGACTGCTTTCTCCTTATAGCAAAACAGACAGTGAGATTTTAGAAAATGCAGATTTTTAAGAGCGCTTGAAATTTTAAATTGTATTCTTCTGTTAAGCCTGTGTGGCATGGTTTCATCCATTGAAGATAAATGTCTGCATACTTAAAGGTTTCTAGAGCAAATAGAGGTTTCAGTTGAGAACAAGTAGTAGTTGTTGATTATTTTAAATAATAAATAAATATTGGTTATTTTAAATCTAGAGTAAAGTTGTCATTTATGATGGGGGAAAGGCTTTGATTAGTTCCGTTCTATCAATTCTTGTATTAAAGACCAACTGAGGGAGTCATGCCATCAGTACACCTTTTTCATTTGATAAGTGGACTCCATTGGACTTTCCTACTTGGATAGCTCTCTTGAAATTGTGAGTTTCAAGTTCTTGTACACACTTCTTTTTGCCAGCTGTCTGGCAGAGAGGATGAATGCAGAACTCACCAGGCTGTACTGGACCAGCAGCAGTGAAGGTCTGGGGAGCTGAGGGAACAGAAGGGTCCAGCCAGCCAGGGGGAGATAGTACCACAAAATAATTAGGACAGCTGCACCGCGGCGTGTTGGGATTCTGAAAGTCAAGTCAGATTTTGTCTAAGGTCATTTAATTCCCATTAACCATCATTTGTCATCGCTTATTCCATTAAGTGTCCCTAAATTGACAATTTTCTTGTGTCCTGGTGTAGCTACAACAATAAGAGTGTGTGAATATTAATTCATCTACTGTTCTCACTCACTTGGTTTAAGTGGGTGGAGAGTTTTTCTTTAGCTTGTGAAGAAATTACTGTGGCCTCTTGTTGGGTTTGGTTTTTCTTCTGTGGCATGAGTCAGGAATATTCATTTTACGAAATCCTTTAATTTGACTAAAATAGACCGCGAGTGATTCCCAAATTCCACTGAAGCAGTGGTTGTGTGGGCTCAGCCAAGTCTTGTGCTTGCTCAGGGCTTCCATTGCTCTCCACACTCTCTTCATGCACGTCCACACTGTATTCATGCATGTGTTTCCTTGAAATTTTACATAAATATTTAACAGCATACTAATTACTCATATAGCTTCAAGGAAGATTTCTCCCTAAACGTTAAGTAGGTCTCTTGTCTACAAGACTGCGCCTGTGATGTAAAGAGAACTGGAATTTGCAGCCTAGCTTTTTTGTACCCAAACCTGCACCATGCCAACATCCACTGTTTTATGTTGCAGAAGTTTGCATCTGTTTGCAGAACTTACGTACTTAGTAAAAAGAATAGTGAAGCTGAAAGTGCGTGGGATACATTTAATTATGCTGGACTGACTAGTAATTGTTTCTGGAGTACCACAAATGGAAACATCTAATGCATTTCAAAGCTGGCTCATCTTAACTTAATTCAGTACAAGAACAGAATAATTTGTCTTTCACCTGTGAATTTACTTTTCTCATCTCTGCTACTGTTATGTGGGCAGTTACAAAAAGTTATCCAGGTGCTAACTGAAGCAGCTGCAATATTGTTTACAAAGAAATTCTAATTGGAACTCTGCATTGACCTAAAATCAGAGCATGCTGTCACCGAAGTTCTCACAGAACAGTGGAGGTGGGAAGACACCTCTGAGATCATCCAGTCAAACTGCTCTGCTGAAAGCAGGGTCACCTTGAGCTGGTTGCCCAGGACCATATCCAGTCATGTTTTGAGTATCTCCAAGGCTGGAAACCTCTCAAACTCTCTGGGCAGTTTTTTTCCAGTATTTGATAACCCTCAGAGTGAAGACGTTTTTTCTTACGTTTAAGTGGAATTTCTTGTGTTCCGTTTTGTGCCCAGTGCCTCCCGTCCTTTGGAGACCACTGAAAGGAGCCTGTTTCCTATCTTCTTTGCACCTCTTGAGGTGTAGATAAGATCCCCCCTGAAGCCTCTCTTCTCCAGGCTGAACAGACCTAGCTTTCTGACTTGGCTCGTATCGGAGGTGTTCCATTCCTTTAGTCTTCGTGGCCCGTTGCTGGACTCTCTCCAGTTCATCCGTGTCTGTCCCATACTGGGGAGCCCTGAGCTGAACCGAGCGTTCCTCATGTACCTCACCAGTGCTGACTGGAGGGTGAGAATCACCTCCCTGAGCCTGCTGGCGATGCTCTTCCCAATGCAGCCCAGGAGGCTGCTGGCCATCCTTGCTGCAAGGGTGCTTCGCTGGCTCGTGCTCAACTCAGTGTCCACCAGGACTCCCAAATCCGTTTCTGCCGCAGTGCTTTCCAGTCTTTTGGCTGCCAGCATGTTCTGGGGCATGGGGATGTTCCTTTCCAGGGAAGGGCCCTGCATTTCTTTTTGAACATCTGCAGTAAGCTTGAAGAGGAATTAATAATGGCAAACAGTTATGGTGCTGATTACAATGCAATTCTCTCAGTGATCAGGGAGATGAGATGATTGTTGGATACTTTTTACATAAAATACCTGTATAAAATTTCGTGCTTTCTCACAATGTGTAAATGGCTTATATATAAATATTTTCATGGAAGATACAGTGTTGGAAAGAATTTAAACTGATTGGATTATGTAGTCCCTCTGAGCAGTGCGTTAGAAGTTACTCCATTATTGCACTAATTGACTGCAAAACCATTGCTCAACACCAAGTCATTAAGTCTATCAAGATCTTTTGTGTCTGTTTAGATATCTGGCTGTTTCAAGCACTTTGCATTACTCTGTTGACCAGCATCATTTAATTATTTTATGAAATTAGGCTTCTGCTAGAATGGAAGGTTACCTCTGAGCTGATGATAAAACTGATGCCTCAGATTCAATGTGCAGTAAAGGGTTTTTTTCCTCCAGGAAATTTTAAATTAGAAATCCCTAAGCATGCTCTGTTGCAATTAAATTCTATCCAGCTGTTGCTGATACCTCCTAGTAACTAGTTAGCTGTTTTTATCTGTGTTACTAAAATTGGAATATTGTGGTCATTTAAGAGCTGATCCTGAGCAGTAGAGCAAAAGTCGATTTCTTTTGATTTGTCTGGACTTTATAAAGCTTAGTAGCACTTTGCTGTAGAAATTCAAAAGGCTTTGTTGTTTTCAAAGGAGGGCAGAATATAATGCCGTGTATCGGTGCTGCAGGCACTGGGGATGGGGCTTGCTCAGCACGCTCTGGGAGGGTACCTCAGCTGCAAATTACAGAGAATACCTAGGGATCAAATGTTTGTGCCCGCTCTGTCCTTAGCTCTCTCTGTGCCAGCTTTAAAGCATTTACTTTTCAGTTGATACCCTGAACCTGCATCTTGTCTTTGTAGAATACAGTAAAAAGTAAATGTTGATGCTTTGGTCATTAAATAACTTGAGACCCAACTAGAATGCTAGAGTCAAAGTGATTTTATTTCATGTGTGTGTTCTTACTGCATATTTTGACACTAGTTTTCTTCTGTTAATCTGCTAATCCAAATGAAAATTATTTTCCTGGCTTTGAGAACATTTTAGCAATCCTGCTCTGAAGCAGCTGATTTTTAGTTAGTCAAAATACGGGCTGAACCTAGAAAGCACTGAAGGCAGAATGCTGAAGTTTATGCAACTTCATAAAGAAAAATAGCAGCAAAAGATCTTGGCATTTTTAATGTTTTTCAATAAATGATTTATTCGTTGCTGATCTAAGTATGATGTGAAAAAAAGTTTCATTTCAGACATATAAACAACATTGAATTTTCCCAACTTTAGCATGCCTGTTTACTGTATCTGAAATCTTCTAGAGAAGAGTTTGTGTTTGCAATAGACATGGAAGCTATTGGAGTCACCATTTTCTAAAAGAAACAAAACTGAAACAAAAAACACCAAACAAAAGGAAAAAACCCACAACAAGACCACAAAAAACCCCACCAGTATGCTTTTTTTTTTTCTTATCTGTCTTATATTAAAGAGCATAGAAAAGGAGGATGGCCATCTTGCACAGAAATGTTTGCACATGCTAACTGAATTATCAGGTTGTTTGTTTGTGTTGTGTTGGCATTAGGTGACCCAGTTAATACAGAGTTATCCGTAGGGGTGGGAGGAGGTGCTTGCTACAGAGGGAGGCCTGTGACTAAGTCAGGAGAGCTTAAGCTTGATTAAATAACTCATTGCTGCTCTCCTTTCCCATCACTTTCCAGCTCCTCCAATGAACCACTGTCACAGTTCTAGGTCAATGAGATTCTGTGAGCTCCACGTCATATGCACAGCCTCACAAGCTGTCTTTTCCTCTCTCTGCCTTCTTGCAATTTCTTCCTACTAATGGCTTTTTTAAAATACACTGGTTTTACAATGAATTGCTTTATTAAAGCATTATGTGACGCTAGGGATACGTTGTGGAAATGACAACTTAGAACAATTTGTAGTGTGCCCTAAATCAAGTAATCCTACGGGAGGAGCAGCTGGCGAGGTGTGGGGTAGAAGGTGGCTGCTGAGAAAGCCAGGGCAAAATCCCTCTGGAACTGGTGGACGACAAGCTCAGAGCTGAGCTGGGAGCTGGGTGCCTGCTGGGTTAGAGCTGTCTCCTGTGTGGCTCAGGCTTCAGAGCCGACAGCATTTGATGGTGGAGGATGGCATGGAGCCTGTCAGCACTTTTGGACAACTGTGCTTTGCTCTTTGTAGGAAACAGTCGTGAACATGGGTGCTGCCGAGCAGGACCTGATTCACATGCCTGCTTAATAAATCAAATAGGCCAGAGAGAGGCTGGGTTTCTGTTTCGTCTTCTTAACTAAACCAGTTTCTGTGTCAGATTTTTGTCCAGTGCATCTCAAATTTATTCCTTGTTGGAGGGAATAAGGAAAAGGCCAGGTCAGAGTATGGGGCTTGTGGGAGCTGAAGCAGAAGGAGAGCTGTGAGCCAGGCACTCGAATATGGGCCGAGTGACTGTATCAAACAGCCAGCGTCAAGAGATGAAAGATGGAGAGGCAGAGCAGGGCGTGAGGAGCTGGCTGGGAGGTTCCTGTGAAGGCACTGCAAACCCTTTCACACAACTGTTGCTCTGCTTGGGCATTTATGTGCCTAGTCATTGCAGAAAAAGAGTGTATGCACTCATTACTTGCCATTTATGCTGGTGAAGATATTGCTCCATGTTCCGGCAGATTTGTAGAGCAAGTAATTAGAAAGAAATAGGAAGACCTAAGGAGAACAAAACACATCTTCTGGTCACTTAGCCAACTGTGAATTCACCAATGGGTTTAATTCTGCTCTGTCTGAGTTTCAATGCCCTTGTCTCAAGGGTGGTTTACATTTGAAAATGAGAAAAGCACAGAGGCAGTTTAGCTGAATTTATTTCAGCTCTGTCTTTCTCCTAGGAAACTGAGGATAGCTATGTCTGTTAAGTAATGGGCTGGGGGAACGCTCTCTTAAAGGCATTTTTTTTTAAGCTTGAAGGCTGCTCAGATCTAAAGGAACTTTATATTCTTGGTTTGATGTTGTTTATTTTGGTTTTGGAGTTACCTCACTCTCAGTAGCAAATTCAGATTGGTAGGAAATGTGGTTTTTCCTTTCCGCAGGCATAACAGCAGTGGAATTTCCTCTACTGTCACCTTGAAGTAAGAGAGAGGATGGATGGCTGTAAAATCAATACTTGTGTTTCAGTACCAGCTTAATAGGAATGCATTTATTACTGAGATCAATCTTGTTTATTGTTTACTTATTTATTGTGTTTTTCAGGTGCTGCTAAATCCAGTCCAGCTTCTAAACCAGGATCAACACCTTCTCGCCCATCTTCAGCAAAAAAAGCTGCACCAAGCAGCTCGGCATCCAAATCAGATAAAGATTTGGAAACTCAAGTCATACAGCTCAGTGAACAGGTAAATTTGCTTTAGGCACAAAAGTAGATGCGTTCATTGTCACAGGCAGGCATGAAATCTAATATTGTCTTCTGATGAATGATGCTCTCCAGAATTACGAAGGCACAAAAGTGGAAGTAGTTCAGCTGGAAAGAAAAAAAAAAAAAGAGAGAGATTTATTGTAAAAAATAATGTCTGGTGGAGATGACTGATGTTTGCCAGTATTTTTAAATTATGATCTTAGGAGTGACAGGTAAGTTTTGCTGAAGTATGATAATTTTATTAGATGTTGAAATAGATCTTTTATTTCACTTGGATAGGAAAAATCCGAAGATTGTCTTTGCTCTTGTGTATTACGAATTTGAAATAAATGATTTAATGTGGCATTGTGGAGAAAACAAGCCCGTTTGTAATACCAAGGTGTTAAGAGATTTGCAGCTAAATTGAGACTAGAGGACTGTGCTGTGCTTTCTGGAAGGAAGGTGTTAAGAAGCTAACACACCATTTTAGTTTAAAAATGGGATCCACCTTTCTGAGAATACTTAGTTATAGTATAAATAATGTTCTGTGATGTAATTGAAAAGGTTCAGAATTTCTGTAATGTTAAGAATGTAAGGATTTTATTTTTGTTTATGCTCTGGAGCTTTATACCATTCTCTCATTTCTGGACTGCAAGAGTGTCTGCACTGGACAAGAATAAATACCTGTATCTGGCTTAAGACTGTGCTGTCAGAATGGTGTAAATGCCACTACTATAAATGAGGCCTGATCCCTGTATTTGTCCTTGGTGAGGGAAAATGGAAAGGAAAAAACTTGTATTTTAGAGTTTGAGCTGCCTGGCAGCTGCATTCAGGAAGCAGTCGTTACTCTGGATCACGTATAATTTTCCACAGTTAAGGGCATTTCAGTTTCAAACTTTCATTGACCTGAACAGCAAAGATTTCAGTTTGCTGGGGCACTTTATGCAAGTTCTTGATCAGTTATACACTGGAAAGTGGTGGATGGATAGCCACATCCCAAACATGGCATTCTGCAGTTTCAGGGTATCATTCTGAGCAGCAGAGAGCACAACAGGGTCCACCAGCCTTCCAAATGGGCTCTAGATTGTTGCTGTAACAGAAGAGTTTTTAAATGTTGCACAAGGAATGGATGTATATATTTTTCATGGAATCTTTTTTTTTAATCAATGTCGAGCAGAGTTCAAACGTCAGCTTAATACAACTTAAACCGTGACATTTGTACTCAGAAGTCAGAATGTGTTTGCTTCAGGAGGAAGAGTTGGTTTGCATCTGAGCAACATAAAAATATTCGATCTTTACTGAAATAGACAGTCGCTATCACATCCACTGCTAACATATTCCTAGCACGTTCCATGTGTGAAAACCTTAAGCTTTATATACAAATAACCCTGAAGGAAAACTGATGATTTCCCCCATCACCAAAGAGAAGAAGAAATTTTAAGGATTTGAAAAACTGATTTCTTTAATAGCTAGTTTTTAAGAGACATCATCTAGCTAGAATGGTCTGGAAGGCTATTTTTTTTAATGCTGACAGCACTTGGTATCTCATTTCCCACTAATGGATACTTGTAAACCGTGGCCATATTACACGAGCCAAAAAAGCTGTGCTGCAAGCAGCTCTGAGCCAGGTTTTCCTGACCCCCAGTGTGAACGTGCTGCAAGAGCCAAATTGCCTGGTTTTCACCACTCTGCAGCAGTTGTGGATATGAATGCAGCAGCCACCGTTACCCAGTTTCTGTGTTGATTATAAGTAAGAAGTACTGAATTGTGTCTTGGATATCAGGGTCCTATGTGGCTGTAATAGTTTTTTCATCCCTTTCATGGATAGCAGCCAAGGGAAATGGAAACATCTGAACTTCCATGCCATTTGTAGCAGAAAAGTTTAATTAGTGGAGATGTCTGTACACTGTTTTACCATAGTATAGCTTAATGAGATATTTGCAATAATTGTAAGCTGTCCCTAACATTTGCCAGTTTACTGGCTCCCAACGATCCTAAAGGTTTTCTTTAAATCATCTTCGAACTGTGCCAGTAAATTAAACTTCAAAATTAAATTCCAAGGAGTGTCACTCTGCACTGGAACTTGATTACCCATAGCATTAAAATAACAAAATGGTCCCTGTTGTGTCTTTGGTCTGTGCCAACTAACGCTCTCCCGAAGAGTGTCTGAGTGCAGCTGAGGTGACAACACAAACCAGGGGCTATTGCATACAGAGAAGGGACTTTTACATGTGGAGAATGGTCCCAGGAACTATTAGCTATGTGCTGATATACATGTAGTTTCTGGAAACAGCACCCTCGTGGCTTTTTGCCTACAGCTGTGCTTAATCTGCAGCCTGGCTCTGCAGCCCTGTGAGTATTCATGCTACCAGTAAGTGCCATCAGAGGAAAGACCAGTCAGTGAGAACTGCTGCCTTTGCACCCATTACCTGGGTTGCATGGGACACTTTCAGTCCAGAAACAGAGTATGGAGTTGACGTGAGCTGTTCCTCAAGTGTCAGCCTTTTGGCGTGTTCATGGAAGGAAAAAGTAGGATGCAGATGTGCAAAGTATCTGAAGAAGTATGGATTCACTTGGCACAGCCAGGTAGTTGGAACTGAAGGAAAGCATATCTGGTTTGGTTATAACAATGTTTACTATATACAGTAGTTAATTAACTCCATACACATGTACACAGTTTAATAATTTTGTTTCTTTAAACAGCATGAATGTGAGAGAATGAAAACAGGAGAATGTCTTCGTAGTAAATAGGTCAGAAAAGGAGATGGCCTCAACTATTAGTTGCCAATTTTTCAGCTGAAGTTCGTTGTTTTCCCAAGCTTTAGCAAGCACAGAGCAAGAGATCTGGAAGCAGTTACATTCTTGTTCTGGCTGGATGTAGGCATTGCTCTCAAGCAATATGCTGTGGCAGTTCCAGAAGGCACATCCTAAGTATGAGGTCTTAATCTATAGACCAGAATATTGTAAACTCTTGTTTCATTTTGCTATTCCTACTTTTGTAAAAAAACAGTTAATTTTAAGGTGACTGGTCATTATATCCATCATGGATTCTAACTGTCAAGGGAAGACTTGAGCGTCACACTCAGGCAGCTGGTCAGAAATGAATTAGTACATAAATGAGATGCCCTGAGATCCTGCTCTGGTAACAGGTCAATTCTGCTGCTTGATGCCTTTGAGAGTGCAATCAAAGGTCAGAGAAAGGCATCACTTGCTCAGCAGTCATGGAAAAATAAACTGAAAGGATTTAGTAGGCTGTCAAAGCATTGTTTGAACTCTGCTGGTATTTTTACTAGTGAAGGAAATAAATTAACTTGCAGTAGAACTGGCAGCACAGAAGTTTCTATTAAATCGTATCAGTTCACTGAAATGTAGTCTGATATGATTTAATTTATTTAGCATGTTTTATTTAGAAAATAATTTGTGTAATTGCAGGCTTTAAAATGTGGATGCTAATTTGGCTCTAATTGGATGTGATTGGGGTCAGTGTGTTTACCGTAGACAGCTTCATCTGTGGTTATTTCTGTTGATTTTTACGCTGCTGTCCTCTGAATTTCCGAGCCACTTGGGTGTTATCCTGATTGTGTATACCCTGTTAGACAGAAGTTTAAATGTTATGCTCCCACAAGACTGTTCTTTTTAAAATATATACGTATAAAAACACATTGCAACATCTGTCGTGATTTATACAAAGCCTAATCATTAACAGCTATGTTGCCCATGAATTATTTGCAGCAGTCCTAGTGGTGAAATTGAGACTGACAGCGTAGCTTGAAGACTCTTGTGAGCAAGGTTGCAAAGAGAAAGGTGCTTGGCATTTGAGAGAATTTGTTGGTAGAAACAGCACATCAGTCAGAGCAGGTAGCCCGTGGTGCAGCCAGTCATGGCAGCAGAGTGCCAAAACACAGGTCTGTAACAGTGTGGTAAGTGGAGAGGCAGAACAGGAGAGGTGGAAAACCAGCACACCAATACCACATTTGTAACTAGAGGACCTTTTAATTTCCTAACTCGACTGTTTGCCTTTGTGAGCTTTTCTGCTAGTTCTATGTATTTTTAGGCAAGGAGATATTGTAGGTTTCCCAACAATTACACATTAATCCAGGCAAAATAATGCAAGTACTGAGCTGAAAGTTTTATTAGTTACCACTACATGACATTGCTGGCAGCCCTGTTAGGAGACATGGCTTAGGTAGCCCTGATTTCTGAACTGCTGCTTTGAGTTTCAGTATACAAGAGTGCTGAGAAAACTGACCTTTGAGGATCAAGGTTAAGGTGTATCCAGGGGAAGTAATGGGGGAGCCTGATTTACTGTTCTCTGTGGGGTAAGGTTCAATTTAGCACTACAGAAAGAAAACTGGACTTCATTTTAAGCTATAAAATTGAATATGTATTTAAGATAGTTTAGCATACAAAATTTTAGACTGTGTTGTTTTTTCTGTAGTGCACCACAAAACTGATGTATCATGTCTTGGTTTATATGCAGGTACATTCATTAAAACTTGCACTTGAAGGCGTGGAGAAGGAAAGGGATTTCTACTTTGGCAAATTAAGGGAGATTGAACTTCTCTGCCAAGAACACGGAGGAGAGAATAATGACCTTGTCAATCGGCTAATGGAAGTCCTTTATGCTTCAGATGAACACGTAAGTTGAAGCTTAATGGTTTTTATTTCAACAAAAAAAGACTAATTTCGTAAAATTTTATTGGTGTAGTATTGGGTCATATCCTGTGTTTAGGCCAGCAGAACTGTAGCAGCTAGGATTCCTGTGACTCCTCCCAAAAAGGAAGTTTGCGTTTGCAATTGCAAACAACAGACTTTTTAGCTTGGGGAGAGGATTCAGGAGGTCTGTTGCTTTTCACTGCTTCAGTGTAGATTTTGTATTTTGGGTTTGCTGAGCTTTATCTGAAAGGGGAGGATCTGTGTCACAATTTTAAATTGACTTCATATGGTTCTGAACCTTAGTTTTGTTTTTTTCATCTAACCCCTATGTGCATGAAGTCTTTTACTCATGTTCTTTAATGTGTTGAAAATCACAAAAATTTTGGCAGAGGTGCTGTTCACTGTCTACAGCTGTGAACCTTCTCTGGCCGATGTGGCAGTGTTGGTGCAGGTTGCCAAATACATAATTGTATCTACAAAGATAATGCTCTTTAGCATTTTTTATCCTGTTGCTATAGGCAAAATTCTTCCTTGTGCAAACCAAATAATCCTCTATTAGCAAAATTTCAGAAGTGTATTGTCTACAAGATTAAGCAAGAATCTCATTGCATCTTAGACTTAATGTTGTAGACACTGAACAAAGCAAGAAGCTGCAAAGGGTGCTGGTTAAATTCCTCAGAGACATTCAGGGATAATGATTCAGTGGAGGTTTAGCTGAAATACTCCCATTCATGTTAACCAAATCCCTGTATGAATTGTACTGACAATTGACCCTTCAGTCTCCAGTGGAGGAAGGCTTTGGCTTCAGAGTGTACAAGCATCAGCTTAATTCCTTGGCAGCGCTGTGGTACCATAGGCTGTCTTACATCTGCTCCCAGAAAGCTGTTGCAGCAGTAGTCAGCTGAGTTGCTTTTACATCCAAAGTAGTGCTGAAGGAACTACTAATTCAACATACTTTTTCTGAAAGAGGCTAATGTAGGGCATAAATGTTTGAAAGTTAGGTGCAAGAGGACCACAAGTTTGAAGCTGACAGGTGCCACTGCTCAGATGAAAAGTGACAAGGGAAAGAGGATTTGTTCAGCAATGTAGGGCAAGTGCTAGAGAGGAGAAGGAGGAGGAAACCATTGTTTTCACAGGAGTAAACAATAAGACAAATTTGCCAGGCATGTGATAACAGGGTAAAAGTGTTACGTATATATAGCGGTCAGAGAAAATGTCTTCTGGATTCAAGAGCAGTGATTTATTTATAAAGCAAAGCCAGAAAAATCCCTCTTCTCCCCATACCCCTACCACATCTGTCTGTCTGATGGCTTAAATAGCAGAGTGATTCTGCACCAAGGAATGCATTTGTTGCTTTTCCTTACTGGCAGAACACATTACAAAATGTTCTACTTCAGTCTATTTCCTGGTGTTTTATCTGCTTCTTCCCTCCAAGCCTTTCTCTGTTGAAATCGTCATCCATGGCTGCATGTGAACTACATACAAAAACTGTGCTTTCATCTAAGATGTGGTTGCTGTTGGAGACTGGGTGTGTCACTGCAGCAGGAGAGCACTGCTCCTCCAGAGAGGAATACAGAGGCCATTCCTCAAACAATTTTTTTTTACCTTTTGCTGGGAGACTCAATCTCCTCAGCTTAGCAGATGGACTGTGATTTGCTGAGGAAAGATCCCAATGTGTTAGCACTAAACCAAAGACTGTGGCTTAGTGCTGGTTCAGATCCTGCCTACTTTGGTTTTGGACTTTACTCTCTAACTGCCCTGCTTTGCCCTTCAGATCTGGGCAGGTCTGGGATCAGACCTTCAGGTTCTTTTTTTTCTCTCTCTCTGTAATGAATTTGTCCCAAGGTGAATTCTTCATCTTGCAGTATTTTGCAGGTTAATCCCTTGGTAACAGCAGTTTGGCTTTCTTAGTCAGCCCATGAGGTTGTTAGGTGAATTGTGTGTAGAATGATTCAGAATGCAAGTATAGAGTTTAGTCCCTAAGAGAATCATTCCCCAGGTGTTTGATTATTGTAGTATTGCATTGAAGAGATTTTTATCAGGTTCATGTCTTGGGGTGGGGAGTGGGCTAATTATTTTTCTCAGAATTCCAGTTTATAGTGTAGTTTCAATCTTGTCACCTCCTAAGCTTCTGTTTTGCTTAATTCAATAAGAACTAATTTTTTAAGACTGAACTTTTTGTTTTTTGGGCTTGATTTTGGTGAGTTTGAGCAGCGCAAATATCAATCCAGTTGGATTCCTTCTCTTTAGAGCCTTCCTTTTCTTTTCCCTTTTATAGTTCTGCTTAAACTTCATCGTTATCTCTCTGCTTAAGCAAGAGGGATATCATGTCTTCTGCTGTCATTTAACATTTGGCTGATCAGTCCATAATCCTTTGTAATTTGTAGTTATGAATTGTCATTTGTAATCCTACTTCTTCATCAAAAACATCAAAGTTGCCAGAGAACAGTGCTCAAAAGGCTACATTTGAGTGGTGGAGAGATGTGGCCCCTGCTTTTCAAGCTCTCAATGTGTAAAAGCACTTGGTCATGTGGTACTACACTAGAAGAGCTTCAGACTGATGGACAAGAAGAGACTGTGTCTGGTTATGAAGCCCAGAGCTGTTCAGGTCTTGGCATGAAGCAGAAATGTAGGAAAGCTTTTGTTTTCCTACACAAGCTGTTGTGGTTCAGTTCATGTAGAAGTTGGGAGAATTGCTCGTGTTTGGTGTCTCAGTTGCTCTGCTCAGTTTCCCAGAGAAATTGCTCAAAATGCAGTGGGTTTGGTAACTTTCTGCTCTAGCAGCTTCTGTATCTGCTGCTACTTTTGGAAAAGGCCTCCACCCTCCCCAGCACTAGGTTTTCATAGTCTAACTCTTCAGTCTACAGGCCCACCTGAACAGCTTTAGGCAGATGACTCTAAGGTTCAAAAGAGACCATCTCTCAGTGTGGGAGACAGAGGTGACCATGGTCATGTGGCTCAAGCCAGAAATAAATCTCTAAATAGATCTTCCACTACTTTCGTTATTAGGGGATGCCGTTCAATGAGATTCCACATTCCCAAAGTAATTGGACTCTTGTGTTTCCTATTTCATGTATTTATACAAGCTGTGCTGAGAAACATGTCCCAAGTCTCAGAACAACTCTGAGGTAGTTACATTATAAGATTCAGTATTTCCATCAAAGATAAACCTGGCAAAACAGGGGCCACCACTTCTCTTCAGAGCTGTGGAGAAGATTCCACTCCCTGTGCTTAGAGGCTTTTCCTGTTGTACGAATGAGAGGCAGGCACGTACATGACCCATAAAAACTGCACAACTGGGCTTTCTGATAGTGCATCTCGTAAAGTCATCACACACACGGCCTGTGGAACATGTGCATTCCAGAGCAGGTCAGCTCGGCACATAAGGAGGGTCAGGACAGATGGGGTTAAGGCTGCATCGCAGCTAAAGAAGCTTCAGTTTTCTCACCCTGCAAGGCAGGGTCACGTTCTCACAGCTGTCAGCTCCTCTCTGTGAACCTCCTGTTCTCTGCATGTCCTGCACCCTTGCAGCCCATCACGGGAGCTGCAGTTTTTAGGTACTGCTCACAAAGCTGTTTTGATGTGATGTCCCTACTGTAGGTGATAAGGGCATCATTCCCCTTGGAATGGGAAGTGGCCAAAATGTGCTCAACTTCAGCTGCCCTGACGTCTACCTGAAACTGGCACCTGAGCGATAGAAAGCTTGCTTTCAATTGAAATTGGGTTGCTTCTATATGTCGTAAACAGGTGACTTTTTCCATTGTTTCAGCAAATGTTAGGAACCTTATTCTGCTTTTGCTCTTTAGATAAATATTTTATTGCCAGAAGGAAATTTGCTTATTTCACAAGCTGCTCTGGACTATTGTGGAAAAACTAAAATTATGGCCTTCCTTTTTTTTTGATTTTTGCCTCAAATTTGAAAACTTAGCAGTAGCAATTTGTTAAAGTTTGTTGTTCAAGCCGCTTGCTTCTAACGAAAGTTAGGCAGCTAGGCGAGTTCTGCAGAGGTACCCCACTGGGGATGCTGGATTTTGAATGGCAGCTCAGTGTCTTGGAAAAGTGTCTTCCTTTGGAGCTGCCTACGGCAGAGCAGTACTAATGCAGGGCAGAGCGTACACAGGAGGGATCTCTTCAGTGAACCGTGCTCTGGAAAGATGGAAAGCACTTGAGAGGAAAGCTGTAAATGCAGCTGTGCTTAATGGCAGTCCAGAAGGGATGCTCTAAAAGTCAGCCAGACTTTTTGAGCTCAGATAACATTCAGGTCATCTCAGGATACTAGGCCTGTTGCCTAATTTGAAAGTTGTTTGGGACTGGTGTCACCTGCAGCAAGGATCCAGCCTTTCCTTGTGTCAGGGATTCATCTTCCAGTGGGAATGTATATTCAGAGAGACAGCTTTGGGTAATACAGTTCATGAGAACAATGGGAAGTGATTAGTTAGTAATTAGTGCTTTTTACAGTAGCTCTCTAAGACAGTGAATATGGGGCTCTTCCCCCTACCCTCCCCAAGAAAATGTGTTTGCAAGTTTGTGGGAGTTAGCATGGGCATATTATTTTGGGAAAGTAATATGCTTGACCTCAAAAAGGAAGCTGTGTTGAGTTTTTAAAGCAGGCGATAGTAAAAGTGGCTTGTCCATTTAGTGATCTAAACCTTGAGAGAAGATTGTGTGAAAACTACAGCAGACAGTTCAGAAAACCTTGGACAAGCTGAAAATGGGAGGACATCAGGATGCTATGATACAGCATCTAACTGTTGGCATATCACTGTCTAACTATTCCAAATGTTTGCTCACCGGAACAGATAACACGTAGTGATGTTGAAAGCTGATGTTTTTTCTAGGGAAATATCAATACTGCATATGCCTCAATTAGAAGTAAAGTAAGTACATTTTAATGTAATATTAAGAGATGCTGCTTTCCTCAGGTAACAGCTCATTTTGTACTTCCTTGCATGAAAATTGTTAAGTTTTGTGCTACAGTAAGCGCCACGGGGCAAGATTACATGAGGAATGCTTTCTGCTGAAGAGTGTTTTGGGATCTTTTTCTCCCTACAGGAGAGCCACACAGATGAGCATGAAGGTGAAGAGCAAGTCCATGAACAGCCCCAGCAGCAGGATGAGTACTGACTCACGCAGCATCTCTGACAATTTTCGTTTTGTGGGAGAACTTTCTTCTGGAGAATGGAACATGTGCGGCCTCAAACTTGAAATCAATTCACTCCCAGTCTGCCATTAACATTTATGTACCATAGTGAGTGCCAGCCAACCACTGCATTCTGTACCAATACTTTGCCAAGATGCATTTGCAGACGTCTTCTTTCAGTGTATCTTCCCAAGAGGTTGTAGGGCTACATCACCTACTGTACATCACTGCAACGTCACCACTTGGCTGCTTGAGATTTGTTCTGCTCTTTAAGAATATATATATTTATTATTTTTTCTTTTTCGTCTTAAGTATGATACACTTGTAACTTGTTCTAACATATTTATATTGGCATTTTGTGTGGCAAGAAGTTCTGTACCACTAGCTGTGTCTCTCACTTTGTGGTGCTTTTGCATTTTCTAGTACATCTGCCTTGGGGCATCAATTTGGCCGAACAATTGGAATAAAGGGATACAGTGGATGTCATACTCAAGCCATAATGATGAGATTGTGTTGTGGAGGAAAACGCTTGTGTTGCTCACATTTGTTCCTTTCCTGCCTTCAAAAATGGAAGGCAGAGCATCTGTTTCACTGGGAGATTTAAACCGCTGTGTTAGGAAGCTTGTTAGAAAGCTGCATGTTATGTTTTTTGGCTTCTTTCTGGAGGAACAGACATCCACTTAAGCTTTTTGAAAACTCTCCCAGTTTGCTAACTAGTCAATAGACATTTCCCAGCTTTTCTTCCTTCCTGAGGAATCCAGTCCCAGCCTCCAGCTGCAGCTCTACCTCCGCAGAGCTCAGTGCTGAGGGAGGAGAGAAATCTTGTCACAAGTGTAGCTGCAGGACACGGTCTCTACCATCATCCTTGGCTTCCCGCCCCTCAGAAAAGGAGAAAGTAGGCCAGCCATTTCTTTTCACTTTTCCTTCCCCCTTCCACTGCCCCAGCCATACAAGTATAGAAGACAGAAATTTTGTCACTAGTGCAAAGTACGGGGGAAAACAGCAACAGCACTGGCCCTGAACCCCACCCCAGACTCCCCTATAAGTGGATGGTGGACACTTCACAGGTTTAAGGCTGCTTCCAAAGCATGGAGAGGCAGTGAAGAGTCTTCCTGGAGACAAGGCACACATCAGAAGGGAACCATCTGACTGAGGGGCACAGAGCTGCTTCTGCGCTTGGCTGACCTTCCTCCTTTGAGGCCAGTGTGGTGCAGAACCATGTATGCACTGGAGATGTCTGCAGTGGGAGTGTTCCCTTCCAGTGTGGTCCCATGGCCCTGTTCTAAATGATGGTATTTTATAAATAGAGGTATCTTGAAGTGTAAAAAGCATTCCTTGTTCTTCTCATACCACTGCGCATTGTAGTCTCTCTGGTTATTTAATGCCTGGTATTCTTGGTCTCTCACTGCATTTTCTGAATTCTGGTTTGTTGTGCTGATTTAGCAGGTACGTGGAAGTCCCATCCCAATTGGCATTCACTGAAAAACTCCACAGCCTATTGAACAGCTAAATCATTTTAGGCATTCATAGGCTCCTAAAGCATTAAGTCCCCAGCTTATGCTTCCATAGAAAGGTTTCCAATGAATCAGCCCCCGGGCACACACACACATGCACGTGCAGTTTTCCATTCCTAATCAATCTTCTGCAGCTAAGTGGCTCTTAGGTAAATGTGAGAACCCTGCTGTTGTGTTGCACCACCGACAATATATAAAATACTGCTGAGCACCAGAACAGGTATTTCCAGTTCCTTGATCCTCTCCCTGCACAGCAGAAGAATTTCTGGACCCTGCAGGCTGCAGTTTTTCCAGCCCTGCATCCAGTATTGACCTCACATCCTCCCAAGTGATGAAATCAAAGTACTGCAACCTGCAGGCCAGCGCTTTCCTCTCCCGCTTCAATTGGTTACAAATAAGGTCTGGTTTATAAGGTCTGGTGTTTTTTCCAAAATAATTATTTCCAAGAATCACCACAAATGGGGGAATTGTCATTTTTGTTGTATTTGTGTTTATTAGAACATATGTACTTATTACAATTGTCATTGTAATAAACAGTAGTTCTTCATAATACTGTTGAAGAGCAGTTACTAATTTTTTTCCAGACTCCAGAATGTCCTTTAACCTTTATGGGATCTCTGAATGGGGCAAGGAGTTTGGGATCAGTCTATAAATTTAATTTCATCAGCACGTCTCTGCTTACTGGAGTTCATCCTTCTGCCAATACTTGAGCAGATGCATGGAGAGCACTTCAAGGGAAAACAGTTTTCTGAAAGTGCAAATGGTTGGGGTTGCTGAGCTCCCCAGATGGTTCATAACCAGGCTGTTGTGCCTCTCTCCTTTTCTCTCTTTTGAAGCACATAAAAAAAAAAAATTTAAAAAAGCTGAACTTTTTTTCCTGAAAATTCCTTGTATCCTGTTTCTGATCTGAGGACCACAGCCCTCTCACTGCTTTGTATCAAGGGGGAAGTGACTGATGTAGGGAGCCAGGGCAGTGAAATACTTTGGGGGCACCAGAAATGTGGCTGTGCTGAGGAGAGAGCAGTGTTCTGAAAGGGGAAAGAGTTGTCCCTCCACCCCACCCCCTGTGAGTAACCCATTCTTCTGTTATGGTTTTAATATGCATTTGTAATTACCTTTACTAAATAGCACACCATAAAGCTTTGGTTATATATTAAATGTAAACTGAAAGGAATGTAAACATATGTATTGTTAATTATAAATAGATAAGTAATGGCATAATAGATACAAAAAAAGTCTTATTCAGATGTATCAGTCATTTTACATTATCCACAAACTGTCGCATGATAGAGTAGATTTTTGTCTGAATATGTGAATAACTTGACTTGCGTTTATCTTTTTACATATTTAATAAAAAAATATATGTTAAAATCTGTCTAGCTATAGAGACTATTCGGAACATTCTAAAATAATAGTTTTCTGGATTAAATACATATTTTTGATTCATCAGGGGCTGCATATGGGAACAGGAAGAAAAAGGCAGCTGCTTTAAAAACCCAGAAATTCACTTATCCTGTGTGTGTGGATAGCATCTGTTTGCCCAAGAGCTCAGCAACTGTATTCCCTTGTATAAACCAAGACAGAAAATGCATGTATGTATGTGCATGTAAGCAGCACATTTTTCTTTATGGTAAATGCTTTCAGATTTTGGAGTGCCAACTCCCTTGGATATCAGTCAGAAGCAAAACTGGCAGCAGCCAGGAGGCAAAGAGAGCCCTGCAGAAAGGTACCAAAGCTCCCATGGGCTTCCTCGCAGTGGCCAAATATTCAGGGATGAATCTTCAATGCAGTACCTAAAAGCCACCTACATTTTAAAGTATTAGGTTTTGTTGGAAGAAAACGGGGAAAATTCATTGTAGTTCTCGCAGCTCTGATCTTTTGTAGCTGCAGTAGTTGCTGCTCAAGCCCAGGAGCTCTGAGCCTTAGGTCAGGACTCGTTTCTTCTGTGTTGAAGTGACCCTACTGTGAGCCACCAGCCCGCACCCCACTGCTCCAGGTATCCCTGGGCCTCTGACAGAGGAGGGGAGGAAGAAGCAGGGACCAAAGGAGCCCATTTCCCACCCAGGCATTCAAACCTGGGAGAGCAGCCCTTGCTGAGTTGCTTTTCATAAGACCAGGAGGAAGGCATGTCCTTGGGTTAGTGCAAATGCTGTAAAGCATAAAAAAAATGTATGTATTTTCCAGTTCAGATAGTTGAAAACTTTCTGCCATAATGTTGTGACCAAAAAAATTTATTGTTAGGCTGTCAGGTCATCTACATACCTGACTCGAAGAAAAAAATAAATCTGTGACCACACAGCCCTATGAACAAAGCATTTTCCTTCCTATTCATTGAGCCATTTGCCATCTACGATGACTAATAATTCAGTATATACACTGTGCAATACACGATATCTTTTTATACTTGTCTTTATACAGATTGTAGTGACAAATTGCTTTAAAAAGCCAAAATAAAGTGATTTGCCATGTTTTCATATAGAAGGTGAAAAATCTGCCCAGAGATTAATGTCCTTTAAAAGTGATACTTGGTTTCTCTTTAGAAAGGTACAAGTGCAGGCAGGTTGTGGTAGTTCAAGTTTTATAATTTCATTTAATGAATATTTCAAAATACTCCATTCCAGTGCATCAAATTCCACTGCTTCTGTGACCCTTATTTTCCAGCTGTTTCCTAAATAAGTGAAAGACAGATGGAAAAAGGAAGCCTGTTATCATACTTTCTCCAGTACAATCACATTCAATTTGGAGTTATTTTTGTTTATTGTATCCTAATTCCTTTCTCACCAGAATTTCCTCAATACTTGTGACAGAAAGGTGAAATGCAAACTGCCTTTATAAAGCAGGTGAGACTTTTGTGGCGGTGTATCAGGTACTGGATGTAGTATTTAACTTCATCAGATGTTGGGACTGCTGAGTACATGCAACAACATCAAACTCATCGCTCCCCTTCAAATACAAGTCAGAGCTGCCTTTTTTGGCAAACCTCATCAAATAAAGAGCCTTCAGACTTACTCCAGGGGAGTCCTTGGGCAGGTAGGGAGAGCCTCTGTGGAGACCCCGTGCTCCCTGGGCATCACACAGGGTAAGGGCATGGCCGCCACACCAGTGGGGAGGACGGCTGGGAGAAGCCTCTTGTAGCTCGACTGCGGTGCTGCCGAAGGGCATCCTCCCTTCCCTGCTGGGCTCTTGGCAAAACCTCTGCCTCAGCATTACCGGACAACCTGTCCCCTCTGCCTAACTCGGACCTGAAGCTGCTTGAACTGTGACTCGTCTGATGTTCGTTTGGGGGATGGGACCCTCAGCGTGCTTGTTTGGTAGGTGGAACATGGATTCTTTCAAATCTGAAGGAACTTTCCGAGCCAGAGCGGTATTTCTGCTTTGTGAAGAGGGGAAGCTGATGTGCAGGCTTGTCCCCTGGTGCCTGTGGTAAGGGCTGCCTGGGGAAATCAGCCCTGCTGGTGGTGTGGTATGGCAACTGCTCTAACAGGCAGTACCACCTTAAGCCGAAGCTGTTCATACAACTTGACAGTGCTCAGCTGAAAATATTAACAGGAGCTACTGATGTAAGGGTAAGTTAACTGGGGGGAAAAAATGATCAGGCTAGTGATAAACCCACAGAAACGGTCTAAGAACTGAAGATGAACTTCAGACTCAGCAGCTCAAAAACTCCACTTCCACCTGGCTTCTGGTAAGCAAGATGGTTAAATAGTTAATAAATGTGCCAGGCTGTCAATCACATCCCTCTGTGCTTACCTCGGGGAAGTGGACAGATTGTTTAATTAGTGCTTCAAGGCCACAAAGGCCCTCTGGCTAGGGCAGCGTATGAAAAGAGATGAAACTCAAATTCTTACTCCCTCCTCCAAGGCACACAGAAAATCCCGTGTATTATAGATGAAGGGAGCAGTTTACATCTGCATGCAAACATGTAATGTTTAAAAAAATTTTTTCTTCTTTTTACAGTGGCATTTTCTAAAACCACAAGAATTTGCTTCAAGCACACAGGCAAATAATGACTTGTTTAGCATTTTGCACTGGCAGATGATGTTGGACTGGAACTACTTTTGCAGAGAAATATGTGAATCTTCAAAAGTTTGCTGGCCGAATTTATTTTCAGCTGTTTACCTTTGTAGGCTATGTTGTTTGTTGCTACTGAAATATAAACAATATGCTTGTTACTGCCTAGAAAATAAATAGAGGGGCCAGCTGCTGTATGGAGCCTGCATTTCTGACAGGTCAGCTGAGAGTCATCTTAATGCTGAGAATGGGGAAAAAACCCATACATTTAAAAAACGCTTTACTGTACCCATAGCTTTCTGAGCTCATTCTCTTGTCTTCACACATTCATATGAGGTGAGGAAAAGACTGAATGTGCATAAGCCTTTCAGGAAGTTGTGTGGAAGAAATGAGTTGTAAGAAAATAAATATGGCAAAGGAAGCAGGCACAGATGTCTGAGTGGGAAGGACGTACAGGCAGGGTTTGAATTGCTGGGATCCCACTGGACTGGGCAAAACCAGTGCTGGTTATAAACCACCAAAGATCTCGTGTAACCCGGCATGGATTTATCCAGGACTTTGGACACAGTGGTAAGGAGGAGGAAGACAAAAGATACGCAAGTAACACGGCTTAGTAAAAAGAATAAATATCGTCAACAGAACAACTTGGTAAACTTCTCTGCAGGACGGGCATCTTCCTCTGAGATGAAGCATCTTGCTGCATAGCTCGTTGTCGCAGTGGTTCAGGTATCTGTACTATTCTATTCTTTGGTTATTTTAATCAGATTCATTCCAACTATTTATCACATCAGAAGAGTGCAAATCTCCACGTCAAGTGTTACAGTCTGATCGTAGTGCAGGTGTTCACTCTTGGACACGTTTCTTCAGGGAAAAGATGTAAATGTTCAAGTGCTCGCTCAGCTGCCTACCCTAAAGAGAAATCACAGAGATTAGCAACCTGTTTTGTATGTGCTTCACAATTCACTGCCTCTCCTCTCCCAGGAAGAGGGAGGAGGACTCAACCACAGCCCTCACATACTTGGGGGTCCGTGAGTACACAGGGACCTGTAAGTATTCAAACAAGAGAGCTGTTTTCCGTACATTCCTCTTGCAACACACTGCTGGGAAGTTAAATGGCTACAGACCAGATTCACAAGTGACACAAGCTATCGTGGAGCTGGGCCCCTCAGTCAATAGTGAATTTTGACCAGGTATTTCCATTCTGACTCCCACCAACAGGCCCAGATTGATGCTGGGGTAGACTCTACTATGACATCAATGTCTGCTGACAAAGGCTGCTTTCAAAGAAAAATCCTCACATCCCAATGGTGGCTTAAATAAAAGAATGCTGGCTAGCTCCCTCTGAAATGAGATCTTTGCCGTGCAAGGTGTTTTATCTGAAAGCTAATGCCGTTAAAAAAGTTGCTAAAGGATCATTTGACAATTTAGAAAAGTGGGCACCAACAAAGTAACACCTAATTTAAACAGTAGTTCAGATGACAATGACAAGACTGAGATCTAGCAGACGCAATAATGTGCTGGTAAGATTGAATGAACTGGAAAACTATTCATGTCTTCAGCTTGAGAGATGCTAGCAGAGGGCCAAGAAAAAATTGGGACAGCTATTTTGCCTGCAGATGCAAGGCAAAGTTGACCTTATTTTATTATTTCTATTTATGTCACTTTGCATTTTATCTTCCTATTTTTTGAGTCAAGTGACCTTAGGAAGAAGAAAGGCAAAAAAGAGGGGTGGAAGCATTCGTGCCACATGGGTGGACTGCTACATAAAACCAGTCCGTAAATATTCTGATTCTGATGGGTTTAAAGCCGAAACCAGTTGGCTACATTGGAATAATTAAAGTCACTGAAGCTGCTGCACATCCGAAAAGGGATTGCCAGCAATAAATAAAACAACACACAGGATTTAAAAAAAAAAAACCAAAACATAAACGTTCAGACTCCCAGAAAATGCCCCAACCAGAAACTGCTTCCAGAGCCCTTTGCTCACCACGCAGACCCCATAGTGCACATGGGCAGCCGTGACCAGGGCGGTGAACACGCCAAGAACCACTTCTTCCATGCAGCCCAGCAGCCCGGAGATGGCCGCGTACACCACCAGCGCCAGCGGGAACAGGAACCAGTGGAACAGCTCCGGCCGCGTGCTGCTCATCTGGCAGATGATCACCTTGCACTGTCAGAGGAAAAGGAGCCAGGTGAGAAGCACTGGGCCAGCCCCGAGGGTCTAAGGAAAAGTACTTTCATTTTCTCCACGGGTTGCTTTGGGTGAGGGGGAAACAAGGCTACAGCTCAAAACGGGGCTTGTTTCTGGTGAGAAGGCTGCTACAGGCACAGGAGTCCTAGAGAACATTACTACAGTTTAAAATACACCCGTTTCTGGAGACAGTGCTTTGATGCACTTGATAAGTGGAAGCACATCTTCACAAAAGGGGAATTTGTTTGCCACCTTATGTTTTCACAGAGGCTCATAAAGTTGTGATCCCAAATCAACTGTGCCACCTCTTAATCACTGGGAGAGTCTGCTGGTGTTTTAATCACATGGCCTGACAGAAATATCATCTGGTTCATTGTACAGAAAGGAGGGAAGACAATATATGACATTTTCTCATCCTGTTTTTTTTTCTAGCACTCCTTTATGTACTAAAACACCAATTTTTTGGCTTGATCATGGCAGTGGGCTCCCTGGAGATGTAGCTGGGGGCCCAGAGAAAGGGATCCCACACAGCATGGCAGAAAAAATGATTATATGGTGCATGGTTTAACTGAAGGCAATTAGCTTAATTCTATTGAGTTCTGGTAACATAATGAGACGAATTCACTTGAAATTCAGTATTTTAAAAGCAATTAAGCACACCAAAGTGTTTCGTGTGGTTTAGGCTCCTTAAGAAATGTGTCTCATATATACCATGACCGTTAGAAAAAACAAAAAGGAATTTAGGCACATCTGAAATATTTTATTGATTTAAGTTTCACTCAAAATTGAAATATGGTTAAAAATAGATTTTATGTATCCTGAAAACAGTAGAGGAATGAAAAACTCATTCCCTGTGCAGTGCCTGAAATTTTATGACAGCAGCAGTAGGAGTCTGACCATAGGAAAGAAATAATGGCTTTACTGCCTGTGCTGTGGAAGCTGAAGAATGCAAAAATAAACCATGAAAAAATAATTAACTTTGCATAATGGAAGAAGCCTTTGTACCTAATGTTAACATTTCCACTTACATTCTCAGTACTGATTGTGAATTTTTTTTAATAACACTGGTTTTATGAGTCCTTTGGGAATCATTCCAGAGGGTATCAGAAATTGCTAAAGCAATCTATATGCTATAATTTTTCTGGCTACATAATTGAACCTGTCCAGAGGTTGGATTTCACATTGTTTTAAACCATTATTATACTTATATATTTGGGTGACCAAATACATGGTCAAAGGCATGAGAAGTTCCAGATACGGGAACTGGAATGGCAGGTAGAGAAACATGGTCTGCAGTTTGTGGTCTGCAGAACAGGTAATGGAAACCCAGTGTGTCAGGCTATCACAGAGAAGAAAAGTATTGCCATGACAAGCCTTCCTCTGATGCTGGAGGAAACACGTCTAAGGGACCAGAAGAGGTGAAAGGAAATGCAAGCTTGATTTTCAGCTTTAGAATGTTACAAATTCCAACTAACAACCATACATTTTTAATGCTTACTTTTAAAATGTTAAAAATTTCAGCTAACATGCATACATTTTTAATTCACACGAGCCTCCAACACTGCACTGTATGTTTTGGGAAAAGAAAAAACAAAGCCTGAAGAAGACTTATTGCCTCAGCATCTGATAAACTGCAGTCTGTAAAGAAACTTCTGGTTTGCCTTACTATTTTCCTTCTGCAAGCATCCTGCCACAATCACTCTTGGTTGGTTAAGAGGTGTGGGCAGAACACGCCATCTGCCAAACTCTGAAAGCATTTTCCCTACTGGCATGAAGCAATTGTATTTCTCATTTTGGAATCTCCACTATTCTCTTAAGAAAAAGAGATAGATTAGGTAATGAATAATGCATACAATAAAACTTACACACCTGAAAATAACCTCATTTTTTGTGAGATTAAGTCCTTAAGATGAAACTGTTTGATTTGTGACCCTCAGAAATGTACATTTATAGGATACATCTAACAAACATCACAATTACAACTAATTTTCCATTCCTGAATTCAGATTTCTATAGGGGCTATGCTTTCTCTTTTAAATCATCACCTTTTTGAAGATCTGTCTCATAGTGCAAGGCACTTCTAGCCTTTCACTTTTTAAGCTGGATATAGCATTGCTCAGTGGCAAGATTTTAGATGGTGTTTAGACGGAGACTATTTTCCTAAGAAGACACTAGTCACTGCCCTCTAGGGTATTTTTGCTTAAATGGAAGAACACCTTTCTGCTTGGCTGCTCTCCTGGCTTCCCCCAGAGAAGAAAGCCCTGGGGTACCTGCAGGGCTCAGCACCACTGTCTGGCTGCCCGTGCCAGAACTGCATGGAGATTTATGTTGTCTCTTGGGAATTAAAGAGGGGAAACTGGTCACCATGATGTGGTACGGGAGAAACTGATCTGTGAGCAGAGAGCCACCACAAGGCCCCTACAGCTCTTCCCATCTTTCCCTAAAACATGCTGTCAGTGGTACGGCCTTATTCTAAATGGCGAAGGGTAGTGCAAGGCACAGCTGAACTGTAGGATCAGCTGAACTGCAGGATACTGGAATGAATGTACCACAGTAATGGGCACAAGGGCAAGGGAAAGCTACAAGCCCTCCACTCCTGCTAGTAAATCTGTGCCAATGTTGACCTTTCTTTTACTTTGACAAGTCCCCAGTTCTGCCTGTATGTTGGGGAGTATCTGTTACATTTCTGGAAGTAAGGCATCCCTAGGGTTTTCATAAACCCTCAGAAAACAAACCAGAACCTTCATAAAAGTGTTACACTGTGGCAGAGGAGGTATTTCAGTACTGTAAGTGTCCTGAGTCCAGACACGTGTTGTGGTGTATTTTTATGAGACAGAGTGTAACACAGAGGTAGAAGAGCTCTGCTGTGACTCAGTGTGACTCTGCTGATTTTAGCTACATTTTCTGCTCCCTTCTGCTTATTCACAGAAAAATAAAAAGCTGTCTCTAAACAACACCACCACCTCACATATACTTACAATAACATTTGAGAAAGCAACCCCAACCATCCATAAAAACAGTCTAGGTTGCTTTGCTAATATGTTGCTTGGAGATAAAACCACCCAGACTGTAAGAAGAACGAACAGCAGCAGAGGTGACACAAGAGGTAGCAGTCCTTCATACAGAGAATCATTCTTCAGTGTTTTCTTTAAATGTGCTCTGGAAATAAATACAATAATTTTATGGAGAAAGAAAGTTTATCCATTCTATTTCTACACAGTAACTTCAAACTCTAGACCAAATTCAGCCAAAGAATTCATCTTGCAACAAAACTACCTGTGCAAATGTGCTAGATACCAGACATTTTACAAGAAATTGTAGTATCCCCAAGTAACATTTATTTCTAGGGTTAAATTATACTGGTTTATTCACATAGCTCCTGATGAGCTTCACTTGCTCACCATTGTCTGGCAGTGGACCAGTAAACTCACACAAAGTGAGCTGCAGCACTCTCAAGTATGCAGACGTGCTGTGAACTCAAAATGCATGACTTTAGAGGATGCAGCTTCTAACATGAGACATAAAGTTGTTTCAGTCAATACACCCCAGGTTTTCAGTAGCAGCAGAGTCAAGCACATGGCTGGCAGGTATTGCTGTTGTTTAGGTCTAGAGGTGATGCTGCTTGACAGTCCTGTATATTAGGATTTAGGTACTTTAGTCCAAGTACAGCCTACAGGGGAGGCTTTTGAGCTAATTAGAGTACAGGAAAATTAATGATGCATTGTGTTTTCGTGGATATTTTAAGCTGTCTTTTAAAAGTAGTAAATGACTGCATTTTCTGTCAGCTTGGGAAATGGTAACTCTGAGCTCACTACCACTAAACCATTCCTTCATACCGCTAGGTCAGAAGAGCAGTTCTGTTTTTGAAATGTACTGGGAAATGTCCTGTTTAAAGTCTTTGAACATATGTATTTATAGAAACAGCTAGACAAAAATCCAAGAAATATCTTTCTCATGCCAAAAAGGAATAATCACTCCTAAAATAACAACTGAGAACAGGCATCAGGATGAAGAAAGAGAGGAGATGATTGGAAGACTCAAATCCCTCATCACCTAAGAGCTTGTGTGTGCATCCTTCAAGGAAACCTGACTGGTAGTTTAAAATTTTTGTGCCCTTCTCTTCAGAGGAATGATAAACCCACCGGAAGGCTTGAGAGGAACTCTGTCGAATGACGACTCAAAAAGGAAAACACTAAACAAAAGTCCTGACAGGAAAGGAAGGAAACCAAAACTTCAATGTTCATTGGGGTAAATGCCGCTACTGCCAGGGGTGACATGCACAAGGTGCTTCCCACCTCCTCTCAGTGGTCCCCGAACCAGAGTTCCTCGCACGGCTGGTTCCCAGCCCCCTGCCCCACAGCCCAGCCCTTCTGCAGGTCCTCAGCCTTTCCTGCCCCGTGTCTCCTGGCTCCCCACGCTGCCTGCCCCAAACACGGGGCTGTGCATGCTTACAGTATCTACACTGAGTACTGCCACACTGAAAGGGCTGTGGAGGAGAGATGCAATGCTGTCTTGTAGTCTCTCCAAAATTTAAATGTTAATTTTAGTTTCTACTAATTCGTGAAGACAGGCAGTGACAGTCCCTCCTCCAGGACACTTAGGACCTGAGAGACCTGAAGTGACAGATGAGTGAAGTGAGTTAGCAAATACTAGTGGAAGGCAGGCAGCATTGATAAAAAAAGGCCACTGGTGTATAAACTAACCGTGTATAAAATTCCTCGGTGCAGTAAGCCAGCCCTTAGATGTAATCACAGCTTGCCATCTGCCTAGCTTATATCTGATAGCGATTATCTGCAGGCTTCATACAGAGGAGAGTTTTACAGAAGGACCAGGAAGACAAGTACTTCACATAGTGCAGGATGGTCAGCTACAGAATTCTACCCTGCACAAGCAGAAGTTCCAAATCACATCTGATCGCAAATAAAATGCAGTGGTTTTTACTACAGAGCCTTTATCAGTTTACTGTGCAGGACCACTGTGAGACTGCCTGGAGAACAGGAAGTGAAAGGAAAAGGAGAGAGTTGTAAACATGAAAAAGAAACCAGTCAGATTCTTAAAACTCACCAAAAAAATCTTTTGCTACATTATCAGGACAGCATCTGGATGAAAGAAGCTGGGCTACTTCAAGCAATAAATTTATTTGTAAATGAGGAACCCACTAAATACACAGAATTAAATAGGAGGTGATAGAATTTATTTAATGAATTAACTTACCTGTGAATGTTGTATAGTGTTTGCGGAAATGATAGAAATAAACTGAAGCCTGGAAGAGAAAAACATTAATATGTAATTTGACACTGATGACCTCAGAGTTTTCTCATATGATAACAGACCTAGTGTGCTATTCCAAAAATGACTCGGTATTCCTGTACTCATTACAGGATATGAACTGAGTTTGGGGGCTTTAGGCAATAATAAAACTGTCCTCTTATTTTCCAAAAGCTAGATGTTAGAAATAGTTGCTGATACAGAACTTCCTTGTAATGAGTGAAAAGACCAGAATTTTAAAAAAAAATTTCTGATGTAGCTAACAGATAGGATCAATTATTTTTCATACAGGTTTCTCTGCTGCACCCAGGACAGCCCTACTTTTCATGAGCTGCTGTTTATCTAGAAAAATCCAAGTCTAACACCAAAAGCCTTCCAGTGGAATATAGAAAGACAATAAATTTCAAGCTGGGCTGTTCACATTACTGGGGAAATAAGTTTACAGTTCAAAATATTAAGTGTCAACTCATGATCTGTTTTGATAATACAATAGCTGAAATGAATTAATTTTCATGACATGTCTGTCCTTTGAACAAGTGGGGTTTTTTTGACTTCTTTTGTAACACAGCTGTGATGTTTCTGGAGCCCAGCTTTAACCCACAGAGCACAAGGGTTTTGCCTTTGCTAGTGCCGTGTCAATACCTGCACTGCTGCTGGTATTGTCAACACAGCTGCCAGCAGCGCCGGAGCTGCCTCAAGACCCAGCTGTGCCCCCTCTAACACCCACATCCAAAATACGCTGGTCCACCCAAGAATCAAAGAAGACTTTCAGCAACAAGTGGAAGTTTGAGATTTAAACAAAAAAAGCCACTGTATGAGTCAGCCCTAACTAGGTGAAAATATAGATGACTTTTTTAGTCTGTGTCATTCCCCGGAGGGCTCTTTGGTTTGTACTTTTTCCCCCCACTTTCTGTGTGTTGAGGGCTTTTCCCTGGTCAATTTGCTGCCTGGAGATTGCTCTGGGTAGCACATTTTCTTTTTTATTATAGGGCACGAGACTTGGGTTTGGTGCACTAAATTAATACATAATTCCTGTTTTGTTATGGGCAAGAAAAGCACTCTTATGTGCTAAACCTTCAGATTTCACCCTAAAACATCTCTTTTAAGAAACGCGGTGTGCTGCCTGTACAGAAAAATAGAAAACTTTAATGTCATCATTAGAAATATGGAGGGGGAAAAATGAATAAAGGAAAGAGTTGATTTCAGATGACTTTGTACTAGGGCTAATGTGACACAGCACTGTCTTGAGAAATGTCAGTGTTTACCCTTCAGTCCTCATCAAGGACATACCCAAGTGTTTAGCATGCCCTGGCAGAGGGCAACTCAAGAGAAGGAAAACTGAAAAAGAAGGAATAGTGGAGATCAGGAATGTGGGAAGAGAGAAGAAGTAAAAAGTGATGCAATAGATAATCTATCTCTCCAGTTTTTTCGGGTTATATGCTAAAGAGAAAGAAATAAAGAATTGGAAAAAAAAGAAAAGCCAGCCTGTAAATAATTTCAGGTACTGCATTTTTTTCATGTTTACTTTTTGTGTTTGCTTTTTAAAACATTTAAGAGCTCTGCCTTACTGCCATGGCAGAAACTCCCTATCAAACAGCTGAAGGACGTGCAATTGAAGTAATATCCCAAGTATTTTGTCAATATATTTCTAAAATTCACAGGCTTAGTGCCTTCAGAGTGATCTGTGTTTAATGTGCACTCCAGTTAGCTATGTTTCCTATTAGGCAGGGAGCGCTAGTTCAATAAAATCTTGAGTTACGTACAGCAGTTCCAACATCTGTATCATATTAGAGCAGACATGAGACAAAACATTGACTCTTGAGGTTAAATCTAAATTTCCTGCTGCAATCCTGAAGTTTGATTTGTTAGGAGAAAAGCAACCGAGAGGAACAGAAATAGAGACTAGAACTAGAAATAGAATTCAAAGAGCAATGGTTGCCAACAATTTGTTATTTTTATGAAGTGCCATTTTAGTTAGAAATAACACACTGACCACAAACAGTCCCCCAGCTAGCAAAAAGCCACTTTCCAAATGGGGCAGTTCCACCAGTTACTCCCCTGTATTTTTACACAGCTTTGCTTTTAGCACAGCGAGAGAGCTGAGGATGCAGCGGGGAAAGCAAAGGGTGTTCCCCTGTTTCTTATGGGATTTTCAGAATTCCATCATTTCCTACAACATGTTGCTTTCCCTTTTTTTTTTTTAGCTAAAGAGGCCTGGCTTAGGGGCTGCTTTTGGTACTCATTAAGTCTGCTTTTTAATTGGCATTAAGGATCCCTTTGTGCCCAGGAGCTAAACTGCTGCATCCGCATTGCTGCCATTCCCCGCTGCTCTGAGGAACAAAAGGTGCAGCCTGGAAGGCAAACCCACTGCTGGCTCTCTGGCACTCAGCCACCCAGGCACTGCCCAAGTGATGATCATGGAGGTTTTTTTTTTTGTTTTCAATGTCCTAAAAGTACATATTTTATTTTAAAATAATTTTAAAAATCCAATTCCAGCGCATTAGATGTTTTTAACACATTAGAGAAAATAGAATTCCTCAAGTGCTCTTAGAAGTACTATACTGCTCTTCCAGGATTTTTAAGTTTCTTCTTTAGCATTTTCCCGTTCTTCAGCTGATTTAAAATCCGAGACCCAACTGTAAGAACACAGGCCTATATTAAAGGCAGAAATACCAAAGCACAGATGGGTGGCACAGATACACACAGGGAATTCTTGTGTCACGCTAGGCTGAAAGTATCAAGCCCAAATCCTCGGATTTAGATACAATCCTATCGTCAGTCCTCTGTGTTGCACAATGTAGATTCCCTTTTCAGAGAAATAAACATTTTTAAAGCTCTTTATCGGGAATTATTTTGTCTATATTGAAAAATGGCAAACATAAGCATAAACAAACAAACAAACAAATCGCAATGCATTCAGAAATTCAGGATTAAAGGCATATCAGAAGTGAAGAAATGAAGGCATTATCTTGTTTTCCAAATATATATATAAAAGCACACAGATACATACACAGACATGCATATAAATATGTGTGTACATATATATATATGTATATATACATGTGTATAAAAGAGATCAAAAGGTAATTCCATCAATCTTAATGACAACTTTAGATTTCATTTGGTGCTTTCAAATTCAATTCCAAACCAATAACATGTTGTGTAATACAGCTGAGTAAATTAATAATAATTTTTAAAAACTAGCACATGATGGATTTCATGGTACATTGTCACCCATGTTATTTGGACTAACATTAAGATATTTTAATTATGTGAGGGCATTTTAAACTCTCACGTAACTAAATTTAAAGACTACTGAAGACCTCCAGGCAGATAGATTGTCTCCATGACATGCTACAGTTACTGTGGCTGTTGTACCTGAGTTAAATCAGGCATTTCTGCAAAATAGAGACTTGGTCATTGTAGAGAAAGAGAGGGTACAGCCAGAAGCAAACTGCTGCCACTACTGTTAGTTCCAGAAAATGCTATTTCAGTACTCAACAGCCCCATGCTGGCGTTCAGACAAAGCAAACAGCCTGATGCAGGTAGCCACGTTTCTGAAAACACAAAACCTCACAGACTGTAAACACCACTAAATAAAGAAGTGACTCCAAGACACCTAAACCACTACACAAGTTACACAGCTCCAAAGGAAGGACCCTTGCTGCTTATCTTCTCCACACCTTTGCTATCCTAAATCCCCTTTGTTAGTAGGTTCCTGACAAATGAATCATTCTTAAACTGTCCTAAGAAAAGCACTGAAATTGTATTTTTTTAAGAACTGGCCTTCCTGATAGATAAAAATTCAAAAATTAAAAAATGAGACAGTGTGATACAGGGGTGTAATTTTAGGTGAACACTGCACTGGAAATGCTGTGAATTTGTTCAGGAAAGTACCATCCCTGCTGTGCTCCCACCCAAAAAAATACTCCCCTGAGCATTCATCCCATTTGGGAGCCAGGGAAGAGGTCTGTGCAGACCTTCTCCTGGGCATATTGCAGAAGTTGACCAACTCTCTAACAGTAGGCAGTTGTACTTGCATTTCAGCTTACAAATTAAATACTATCACTCTCCTCTCTCATTCTTCAACTGCCCACACCTCCACATGGCCTTCTTCAGTACACTGCTTGGCCTTTCCATCTCTAGATTAATAATTCACCATAATCAATGTTTGCTGTAAAGAAATGGGATGTTATCATTTACCTTTCTTAGCCACCAGACAAGAAAAATCATGGTTCAAAATATTCAGGCCTTAATATTAGCTTGCAAAAATATGTAAATACTTTTTCCATGGTGTTTTTTCCAAATTCCTTGCACATTTAGAGCAGCTAGACACATGAAAATATCTTAACACCCTGAATGTTTAGCACACTGATCAGTGCCTGGAAGCAAGCTTCATCAAAAGGTGAACATTTTAAAAACACTTGTTACTGGAACAGAAGCTTTTTATGGAGCAGTGTGACCTTCTCAGACATGTCTTGAGAAGACAACTCTTTTAATTGATTGTGCAAACACATAATTGCATATTGAGCTGTCCATTTACAATAAAATTATATTTTACTAGTATGTAAAATGGTAAACTTAAAACCACTTAGTATTTGGGGGGGGGGTGACCTTAGAAAATTAATATGTAATTTGCAGACTTAATTGAGCCTGTAAAGTCTGAATACATTAGGGTGAAAAATACACCCAAAATCCCCAGTATGAAATGATTTTACAGGGATTAAGGGAGCAGTGTAGACATAAGCACTGTCTTCATGCACAAAGTTGACATAGGTTTTAAATGTTTAGCATCTAAGATACTTCTTGAGTACAAAGATTGTAGAGAGATGCATTTATCATGCTTGTTGAAAAGAGATGCGTTTTTCATGCTTGTTGATTCTATACCTTATTTTCACTGTCTAAGGAAGTACACACTGCATTTATCTCAAACTGAGCTGTAAGATAATAATTAGCATTCAAAGGGATTTAGCACAGACTGAAGAATTACTTTATGGATGTAGCTGCTTCTTTGATGTAGTTCTGTTCGCACATCATTCTGTTTCTGGGCACGGCAAGAACTGAGCACCAGAGAAACAGTGCCTTTATTTGAAAAGCCCAGGCTGGCTTCCAGAAGGACTCTGCCAGGCGAGCTCCCTTGTTTGACCTTCTCCTGGGGCTCCCAGCACCCCTGAAATGACTCCTCACAGCTTAACACCACCAAACTCATTCCCACCTGTAATCAGCATCCCGTGACACTACTCTGCCTCCGGCCTTGAGCGCTCTGCTTTTCTGGGTTATTGTTCTGACTGGTTCAGATGAGTTACTCCGAACATGAACTCAGTGGCTTCTTAAATATATATCTCAAGTGACAGGTGTGTATTTCACACCCTTTACTTTAACGAAGCCTCGTACAATCTGTCACAACAATGCCCTAATAAATGTTAAATTGGTGACAGACACGTAGAAGCCAACTCATGTTAACCACACTTCTCAAACAGAACTGGTCAAAGCCTGTCGGAGCAATAACATTTGGAAAACATATCACTTAAAGTTTAATCATTCACCCAGTCATCACTAGGGCAGATCCATCAGCCACTTTGCAATGAGAACTATAGGAAATCTCTACAGAACGACTTATCATTCTGTAGGGGGCAGAAACAATTTATAATTTGACCATGGCCTCCTAAACATTTTCTGACACTGAAAAAAGGGTAGGCTGCTGTATGAACACCCATGGCAAGGACTTGTGTGTCCTCCTTTGATACACAGGATGTAGCACAGTGTAAGTACACGGCACTGTTTTAGAGGGATAACTGTGCTTTCCCACTATGACAGAATTCAAATAATTGGCATGTTTTAAATGTTACATCTTGGCCTCATTGTTAGTTTTTTGCTGCTACTATCTATTCATTTATGTTTTCACTCCTCTTTTTATATACTTAAGTAGCTCAGGGAAGAGTGACCCTCAAGGAAAACACTCTGCAGAAGTCAGCATAGAACCCAAACCCATGCACATGATAGGAAAAAATTCTGAATGCTTTGGCCCCATCTCTAAAACAAAGTCCAACTTTCAGATCTCTGACAGATGTTAATATTCAATTCACATTTCACATTCAAACCTGCGCTTTGAAAACTTGTTTCAGCTTTGCCACAGGCTTCACTAGCCAGATCTGGGCACTGTTGACCACACATAGTGGACTCAAACATGACACCGGGTCTGGATTACAGAACAGTCTGCTCCATGTGCCACACACTGATAAAGTATAACATATCCACTCCATGCTTAAGTGATCCTTTTCCCATGAAATCTATTCTTGTGGTTGCAATTAATACTGAGAAGGAGCAGGAAACTTTCTGTGCATCCGGGAGTCATTTTTCCAACCTGCCTTCCTAAGGAATGAAGCTGATGTGCTAACACTGCTTGTTAGCGTACATCTCACCACAATTTCCAAGCCCTCAGTCAATTCTGAACAAAAGAATATACCTAAAGAAATTTCCAGTAAGATGCATGTCTCCAGTGAGGAAAGGACTGTAGCCTGAACTCAAATTTTATTAGACATTATAACATCTATCTCATACAGACAAAGTATGAAAGTCCCAAACATGGGAAATGCAGAACATGAACCTATAAGTCATTTAATAGCAACGTGAGACAGAAACCATCATCAATTAGTAATGTTGCTCCCTGAAATACAGATGCCTACCTGTCAGTGAAAATCTTCTTAGAAAGTCTACAGCATCATTTGTGGTACTAGAATTTATGTGCAGGAATGACTGCTTTAAAATGCCTACTGTAAATATTTTATATTGCTCTCAACCTGATAGCACAGAGACAGGGAATGTTAGGCCTTTGGGATACTCTGGAGGGGTGAAAATAAATGATAGTTCTCACCCTAGTGCTGTCCTTTGAAGGGACCCTAGTTAGCCAGCTAATGCTATGGAACAATTGTGGTTAAATCCCAAGAGAGCTTTTGGAGTGTCATCCACAAGAGCCCTGATGAATGCAGAAGTAATTAGTTCCAGATAAGCACACAGGCACTTCACTTTAAAAGGGTCTGTCTGCTCCCATGCTGAGAGAGAAAAGGCATTTCTGCCTAGCAGCCAGGTCAACATGCTCTGGAAACAGGAGAAGGACCTTTCTCGTTGGTTCAGTGTCCAGGGTCTAGCTAGGTGTGTGTTTCAGAGCTGAGGGATGGAATTGCATTCACTGTCAGAGAAAATTATGCAATCATGTTTGCTGGGTAGCTGACAAATTCCCATAAACTACCATGCCGAAGTTTCTCTGTTTCACAGGTTAGTCCTCCGAGGTCACTGCTCAGCAGATCAAGACTTGGCTTTCCTACAGGTGTTCACAGTGTGCCAGACAGTTCCCAGGAACTTACATAAAGCTCTCTTTCCTAAAATATCTAATCTAAACACCACTATTGCAGTACTTTTATGTATATCTTTGTGTGTTCTGGCACCTGATAAAAACTCCATTATTTTCAATGAGTGAGTGTCACCTGGTGATACCACAGCTTCCTCTGAGGAGGTGCTTTCGCAGAGTTCATCCTTAGGTTATACATGGGCTATTTTTTTTCCCAGAAAACTCCAGGAAAGGCATCTGAAAAACACTCCTTGTGCATCTCGTTTGGATTTCTTCCCACCACAGAAGGTACGAGATAAAGCGCAGCTGCTCTCCGAGAAGCGACGCCTCAGCAGCTGAACTCCTGTTGTGTACAGAACAGTAAAAGCACCAAACAAATGCCAAGTATTGATGGAGCAGCTACAGGTTCGTTGTTAGGAGGACCACTAGTGACTACTAAATGCCATCAGACAGCTCAGGACAGCCAGTTACGGTTTAATGGCTCCTCTCAGGATCCTGGGAAACTAGCTTGTAAAAAGCATCAGAGGCCCACTTTGTTTTTAACTAGCCACAGAGGCATTTAACTGAGCAAGACAGAGTGGGCTCTCTGACACAAATGGTTCTGGCTGAGCAAGACACACTTGCTGCAGTCTCTCTAAGGGAGAGAATAATTGAATCTTCCTAGCTGCTTGGCCCTTGGTATAGATTAGACAGGTACTTTTTCTGCAGTCACAGTGGGGTCCTGCAATTTACCACAAGCTTCTAAAAACTTTACCAATCTCTAGTCACTGCACACAGGCTATCCAATGATAACTACCTTACTGCTGAGCTGAGACTCAAATGTGAACCAGCAGTGCTTCCTGGACCAGCACGACCTGTAGTGGAAGGATTCTGCTTTTTTAATATTTAAATTTAGCATCTGTTTCTAAGAGATTTACTAAGCACTATGATGATTCTGTAATATAGAGTCAACCAAGACTATTATTTTGCATACTTTAAACCCATATTTAATTTCAGCGAAGTTGCAAAAGTTGCCATTGTGGATAGTGTGCTAGAGACAAGGTTTTTGGGAGAAACCTTCAGGCTCCTACTTAAGCCTACTCTGCTTGGGACAATGATGGAAGAAACACTATTCTGTGCTCACAAATCCATTCATACAAGCATACCACAGAAAACAGAAGCAGTACTTCTTTCTAATGCTAATGGAACAGTCTATCAAACCTTGCTTTGCAGCTGGTTCTGGTAGGGTATAAAAAAGGATGCTCACGCCTGCAGATCTGATAACACTGAAATGCTTCCCTTCCACAAGCGTTCCTACTATGCCGAACAGTTTGAATTAAACCTTCATCCATGGCTTCCCAAGTGCATGGGAAGCCATCAGAGTACTCCCTGAGTGGGCTGTCATGTGCCTTAGTGACACAAACCAAAGCACGGATGCGTGTAGCACAGAACAAGCATGCTCAGTGGGCTGTCCCCTGCCAGCACCTAACCTGTCCCTTCTGCGTGAGCCAGCACCCATCTCCCCTGGGCTTGCAGTGCTGCTTCAAGAGCACAAATCACTCCCTGTCTACAGCTACACCTCTTTCAAAGATGAATAATTCACTGACTATTGAGGAGGCAACCACCGTCCTTTTCCCTTTCCTTTCTTTCTTTTCCTCAGAGTGCCTAAATCAGGCCTGACTAGAAAAAGTCTGTATAATCTTGGTCATGCACTGTTGGTTTTATACTCCGGGTAAAGCATAAAACCACGTCCTTGCACACGCCGCTCATGAGAAAGCACAGCCTGAACACAGGGTCCTTTCTAATCTGGGAATTCTGGGAAACAGTACTGGGGCAGGAGGTGGTACCTGTTGAGAACCTTGCCATAGGGAGAGGGTGGTGAGCGCACACATCGGCGCAGTGGATCCAAAGTCCCCCACAAAATGCTCAAATGGCGCCTATAGAGTTGACATGGGGTGAGCACCTACAACCAAGGCCTCCATTTGGCTCAAAGGCAGAAGACATTTCTTGGGACGCAAGCCTACAGTGTTTGTGTCAAACAGTATTTTGGTGCCCTCTTCCCAGCACTTGTATGCTCATATAAAAATCCCCAGAATGTATATGCTAATTTCTTCACCTTCCAAGCAACATATCAAAGCTATTTTGCGCACACAGATTTTTAGCTAAGACTTCTACGTTTTTAACTCATTAAAATGTAACTGCTCTTGTTCTCAGTCTACATATAGCAGTCAAAAAACATTCAATGCTCATTTCAAACTACAATGACAGTATCAAATAATGACCGAATAGGCTATTGCTGCATATGAAAAATAAATCTCTTCTGTTTGCAAAGGAATTCTAAAGAACAGCTTAGAAACCACCTGGCTTTTATTCATATTTACAGCTGTGCTCCTAAGGTTATTTAAATAGCATCTTCATTCCTTCTATTCATAATGTTTTGGAACATAGTGTGCTCCAGGCCAAAACATTAAACTTAGAATATACATAAATGTAAGTGACATTTTACCTGAGTGACATGAGGAGTTCCTGAGACTTTGGGAGCCCAGACAGGCAGCACACTGCACTGAACTGCACACGCAGATAAGGAGTATTTTCTATATTATTCGTGTGCAACATATAGTAATTCAGCAAGGAAAAAGTCTTCCAGTATTAGCCATTTTAATCATCTCTATTAATGTATTTTTTGGACTAGCCAACACTTACAAAAGTAAAACAACAAAAAAAATAGGGAAATACAACAATTATCAAATCAAAATAATCTAAAAATAATTAAAAAGCACTACACTTTTGCATAGATCTTACTTACCTATAAGCAGGATTACTAATACATCTGTAATATAATAACCAAACAGCAAAGGCTTCTGCCAGACTTCCACACCAACAGTACCAGTGAGCAGATATGCTGCTATTAACACCTATAGAAAAAAAGATAACTTACTGTCAATCCTTTACTTCTAAAGGCACAGAATTTCACTTATCATCTTAATACAAATACAAAGTAAAAAAAAAACCAAACTTTTATTTACTTCCTGTCCCTACTTTACCTTCTGCTGCTATGCCAACACAATTACTTCAGCAACCTGCAGGGTCACCAACAGAATTATTTAAAAGGTATGAACGACGGTAAGCAAGCAACTTCCCTGGTAATGAGTACATCTGTTTGTATGTGGTAAGTATTACTGACTTACCTTTTCAAAACACCTAAGTTCTAAATTCACTTTTATTGCCAGGTCCCCCCACTGCACATGCACTTCCATGTTTTTGGATACAGACTTCAGGATTAGCAATGTGGTTATTTTTGCAGCTCCGCCCCTTGGACTGATCATATCAGAATAACTGAGTGGGGGGAGAAAAACCCTAAGTTCACCTGAAATAATAACAAAAATTAATAAAAACATTCAGTGGAATGTGGAGAAATAAAAAGAATGAGAAGGAGATGAAGTCTTCCCTGGTTTTTAATTTGTTTGATGGATAACATCATTACAGGACACAAAAAGAAACACATAGATGTCATTAGGAGTGGAAGGACACATAGGCAAGAGTCATGAGCACCCAGCTAGTGGGGCTGCTGCCCTGCTCTTTCTCTAGCCTGTTTTGTTCTCAGCAGTTTAGTTTTGCCATAAGACCCATAAGGGGCTGTATGTTTCATGCTACACTAGCTCTAAATTAAAATGACATTGTTAATTACAATGCCATTTAGAAAACTGCATATTCATCTACTTTTTCCCAGGTAACATTCAGTAACCTTTATATCTTCCACTCAGTGCAGCTTCTTACTCTGCGATGAAAAATGGCTTCCAGCTTTACTTGTGTTACAGATTTTACTATTCTTTATTTAGGTTTTTTTTAATACTCATCTTTTCTGTTCTGTATTTTCTCCATTTTAATGTCAACAAACACATTTCTAGTCTTCTGTTAATTTTGAACTCAAAGATACACTGAAAATCTCTCTGTTAATTAATGAGCTTTTTAAGATCATAGATTACGAGCAGAATGCTGATGTTGTTTAAACTTCTGTTACACGTAGATAATACTACATTTGATTTCACTTACTTCTCTGTATCTGAAATCAAGATTCTTGCCCTGTCACTACGTAGATCTTTAAGAGGCTTTGCTTGGATTTGGCATTGTGGAACTGGATGTTTGAATTGCCTCTGCAAGAACAAGCAGCACAACAGATCTGCAGCAGGGAAGAGCAAGCACTAGAGAGTGCCATTATGTCCTGGGCCACTGAAGACAGTGAGTCAAAGTTTGGTCTAAGTGAAGGACACGTGGGTTTTGCAATCCACTACATCAGAGCTAACATTTGGCTTCCTGAAGAAATTGTATTATATTACTCATAAGACATGACGGATGGAATCCTGACCCCATCAAAGTTGATGGCAAAACTCCAACTGGCTTTGATGGAGCCTGAATTTACCCTCACACGTTGAATCCCGAACAGACTTTTTTGGCAAGTGATAAAAGAGGAACTTCAGTATTAACCATTATTACAGCCAGTACTTTTGGCAGGGCAGTCATGAGCATCACTGTCAGATGTCAGCGCATGTCTAGGAACAGGAGTGTGGGTGCAATGGGGTCTCACAGGGAATGCCCTGCCCTGGGATTTGGTGATGCAAGACTCCCAGGTTGAGATTGCCTCTTAACAGATGTAGCATATGAAAAAAACCCACTCCTTGGCTTCAAAATTTTGGTATATTGTTTTTTAAGGACTCATCACTTTGACTACACCAAAGCAGTCTCCTGCATGAGAAAGCAGACTTCCTTTAGAAAGTCTGATAAGAAAATGGCTGTGTCCCTTCATCTAAGCTATACTAGCAATAAATTGAAGATTGTCAAAGTTATTAGCAAAGCCTAGGTCTGTTAATCAACTGTATAAACTGTTTTAAAGGCACTGCTAGTAAAAAAAAAAAAAAAGTAAAGCAGTTTTCCTAAGTGCAACCGAATAATTCTACTTAAGAAAAGATGGCCAAGTTTTTTACTTATCTCTCTACCATCGACCAGCTTTAGTACTTTTCAGCTATAAAGGTAGTCTTTAGCAAGTAAAAATAATTGCAGCCTTTTGTAAAATGAGAAGTCCAAATTAAATAACTGTATTTGGTTTGTGTGGCCAGTTTTTGGTAGCAGGAGGGCTACAAGGGTGGCTTCTGTGAGAAGCTACTAGAAGCTTTTCCCATGTCCAGCAGAGCCAGTGCCAGACAGCTCCAGGACGGACCCACCACTGGCCAAGGCTGCACCAACCAGAAATGGTGGTAATGCCTCTGGGATAACATATCTAAAAAGGAAGAAAAACTTACTGCACAGTTGTAATCGCTGCCAGAGAATAAAGGAGTGAGAATATGTGAGAGGAATAGCCCTGTACACAACAAGGTCAGTGGAGAAGAAGGGACAGGAGGTGCTCCAGGCACCAGAGCTGAGATTCCCCTGCAGCCCGTGGTGCAGACCATGGTGAGGCAGCTGTGCCCCTGCAGCCCATGGACGTCCAGGGGGATGCAGAGATCCACCTGCAGCCCCCGCAGGAGCCCACACCAGAGCAGGTGAGTGCCTGAGAGGAGAGGAAGCTGTGAATCTGTGAGAGGCCCATACTGGAGCAGGGTCCTGGCAGGGATCTGCAGACCCATGGAGAGAGGAGCCCATGCAGGAGCAGGTTTCCTGGTAGGACTTGTGACCCCGCAGGGGACCCGCAATGGAGAAGGCTGTGCTTGAATGCACCCCATGGAAAAAAGTGACCCGTGTTGGAGCAGTTCATGAAGAACTGTAGCAGGGTAAGGACTCCTCTCCCTGAGCAGCAGCAGAAACAACCTGTGATGAACGGACCATAACCTCTATTCCCTGTCTCCCTGTGCCAATGGGGGAGTGAAGGTAGAACCCAGGAAGAAGGGAGAGCTGGGAGAAAGGTGTTTTTAAGATTTGTCTTACTCCTCATTATCCTCCTTTGATTTTGATTAATAAGAAATTCAATTAATATGCCCAAGCTGAGTCTGTTTTGCCCATGATAGTAATTCATGAGTGATCTCTCCCTGTCCTTCTCTCAGCTCTGAGCCTTTCATTTTATTTTCTCTCCCCTGTCCAGCTGCAGAGGGGAGTGACAGAACAGCTTTGGTGGGTGCCTGGCATCCACCCACCACAATAACACAAATGAAAACTATATAGCAAGGCGATGTAAATGGATACAATCTCGGATTCCAACTCTGGGCAGCATCTGACCACGAGTATTTTTGGCTTGCCAAGACCTTCTCTATGAGGATGAGGAATACTTATGCTGAGAAAAATGTGGAAATACAAGGTGTTAATTTGTAGGCCCTTTGATATGGCTGACAGCAGGACAGCTGGATTCTGAGCAGGGGCTCCCTATCTTGCCACAATTTTGTAAATAACAGCACCATAGTCACATTTGTTCCTGTGCAAAATAAGAACAATTCTTTGATGTGGCATTGGGAAAATTCTATATAAACATAAGGCAGTATAACCCCTCAAAGTCTTCTACCTTCTAGCCTCTTACCTGTTCTCTAAAATATTTGATATTTTTAAATCACCATCTCTTTCATGTCTTTTCACTATTTCGGGTGTAAGTTTTGTGACCACAATATTTTAGATTGTGTGTGTACATACATTTTTTTTCTTACCATTGATTTACCATTTCTGTCTTACACACAGGCACATTTAGTATGCTGTGTGATATTCCACATGGTGAAAAAAAAATCAAATATTTTGTCATCTTTTAAAAAAATGTGGATATGCTTTAAATTCTTTATGATCCCACAAAAACCTGACATTAATTTTACTGTAATATTCAGTTTCACTAGCATACTGCTATAGCATTAATTGTTCATGTGTTGAAATATTTTCCATTAACACAGTGCTCAAAATAAACATCTAGAAAGCAAAGTCATTTAAAATACAAGGCTACTTCATTCTTCTGATAATAAATGTGACACTTGCCTAAAAGAGTAAGAATGATTTCCTACAAGCTATTTCAATAGGAGTTAGCTTTAATGTGATGTGCAATTTTTCCATTTTATTTTTTTCTCAGCTTTTTTTCTTTCAATAAATAGTTGAAGGTTGCAAATCTTAGACTTTAAAAAAATTTACCTAAAAAGATCGCTTTGCATTCAGACATTACAGATAAACAGCTAAAAGCATGTGAAAGATTAATTAATCAAGAAAGGTTTGTGGGGAATCATAATCCAGTGGTTAAGGATGAAGCAGTCTGCTGCAGAAAAAGCCTGTGCGCAGTAGGTTCCTCTGTTCAGATTTCACACGGATACACCATGGGGCTTCCCTCAGATATTTGAGTATTGAGATCAGTTTCCAGCCATGTCCGGAGGCAGCTGGAAGCAGACACCACGATCTGGCCAGCACTGCTTCCTCACTGCTATCACTTCTCTTACTTCACCAATTCCATTGTGCTCCAGCTTTGGATCTAAGTAATATTTTTTCTTCACAAGAAAGGCTACGCTTTCCACAGACACTTCAAATTAGAAAAGCTCTGAAAGTGAATATCCTTTCAGCTGAGATTAAATTGTGAATCCTGGTAATGTGACCAAAGAACAACATATTTGCATCTTCATTTTGCTTTTTAGTAGAAAAGTTTTTTTGCCCCTCAGAGGAGGTAGAAATTTTTTCAAGATGTGATGTGCACTTGCATGGTTTGGGATTTCTCTGCCAGTTCCTGACACACTGGCTGCCACAGCACATCCCTGGAAAAGGTCATATGGAACATATTTCAGCATGGGTTTTGTAAATAAGCTTGTCAAAAGAAAACCTGGTATATGGCACCCATAAAAGAAACCTTCCTCAGCTTTGACTGAAAGAAAGGAGAAAAGAAAGTTCTACAATATTTCAGTTGCTAGGGGCATCGTGTACTTAATTTATTCAGAGTTCCAAGGCAGGCAGAGGGTTCTCCCAGAGGCTCTAGGTGGTACTGTCCAAAGCCATCGGGCAGAAGCAGCTGGGAAAGCATCTCAGACTGAAACCCTGGGGCTCATGGTCCAAGCACCCATCCCTTCCAGCACGACTTTCTCTATATGTAGGATTTCTGGTCATCCTCTCCTTGCCTGGCAAGCGCTGGGCCAGGGAGAGCTGCCTGTTGCATTCAGGATTTTGCTGCTCGTGCATGTTCTGAGCTTGCTCTCTCATCTGGGGAGTGGGAGAATTGTCTGGGTCACTGCAACTCTCACATGGCTCTTCACTTTTAAATTTTTAATTAAGAATATAAAGGGTATCTCCTGTTACACTTAAGGCAGCACCAATGGAGCAGAGGTATCATTACATCATATAAAGGAAAAATTAGTACTTTGTTCCCCTGCTATGAACTCAACTGCAGCAGCTTATGAAAAGCAACAGTGGGCTTGGGCAAGGATTTCATTAGGGTAATATTAAATTCTTTAGAAAGAAAGCAGATGTTTTTTAAAAACAAAACAAGAGGATGTCTGTGAAAATTAACATATGGCAAGAAGCCAGAAATTTTAATTTCCCAGGAAAGCTTTGTGTTTTTTTTTTTCTCCAACAAACTTAATTTGCAGATATTAGCTTTCTTTGGTTGGTCTTGTGACAAAAATAAGTCTTCATTTTCACAAGATGTATCCAAGGGAATTTCTCATGATCATAGCAGAGGTTTATTTTTTAGCCTTTCTTTTCTTCAGACTTTTGGGGTTTCCAACAGGTGTGCTTACTCAAAAGTGTATGCAAATTGTCTAGATGCTGTGGTACAGAGGTTCCTCTCCCTGCACCTTTTTCTGCTACTCAGGAATCAGCACGAGATGGATCCTTGTGCTGGAGGGAGGAGAGGCAGGAATAGCTTTCCCTGATGCATTTGCTGCTACCCTGATTCTGGATCCACAAATGTAACAGTCCTCTGACCAAGCATCTCTCAGACACATTACAGCTATTTTTCAAGTTTACAAACCGCAGCTTCCTGTAAACGGTTGTCTGCTGTAATCAAAGCTAATTGGAGTGCCAATTACAGCCCAGCTAGCATAATTGGGTTACCAGTTCTGATGAGTCATCAAGTCACAGAAAAATGTGATGTGCATAACTCCCACAGATTTCTCTGTCCATAACAAGGTGTTTTTTCACGAGGAACAGCAGCTCTTTCTCTACCACAGCTAAGGCAGAGCCCGCGAGCAGGCTGCCCGTGTTTATGTACAGTGGAGCTGACTCAGCAGCAGCGTCCTGGGAGCCACATGCCAGTTAAGTGCTCATTAAGGTCATCAGGCCTCTGTGAGCACGCTGTCAGTAACTACTGTTCCTCTTATTCAGAGAATAAGAGAATATTCCGTGGTGATAACAAAGCCCAAAGCTCCTGGCTACCAACAAGTTTAAAAGCAGAAGCAGAGGACTAGACCACCTGAGTGTCTGACACGCTAATGCAACAGCATCAAGTTGTAGGTGAAATTACTGAGGACAGAACAGAGAGGCACATTCCTGCAGCAATCCAGCTAGGAATGCCATGGAGGAAATACTGAACTAAACATTGTTAATCAGTCTGGAAGCAGCTAGTGAATGCTTTCACACTCTCTGCCTCTAAACATGACTGTGGGAATACCTGGCAGAGAAGCAATGGGAAAAAAAAGCCAGCAAGGTGAACATTACCTTTCTTATTCATCATCAGCCATTTGCTATTGTTCCCAGTATCCTCCAAGTTACTGGAGATGAAGAGCTACCTTCATCTTGTGTGCATGTATCATATAAATAAAATATCATATAAATCATCTCATAGTGCATGTATCATATAAATTTGCTGAATGGGTTTACAAAACAGGAACAAACTTTTAGGGGAATTAAGATCTTTTACTAGACTAGTCAGTAGAGCTGGAAAAAAAAAAAATGTACTTTCTGGTGTGCATGTAATGTATTTTGGACTAATGGAAAAATACTACCTTGAGCTACAAATCCTGCATTCTCTTTGTTCATAGGCAATCACAATTACAACAGCTATTCTTTTACAGATGGGAAAACTGACATACAGAGATTTCAATAGTACAGTCTTCCACTACTGCTGATGACTGTGCTAAACAGCATCAAAAAATCCTCACATTTACTTCACTTTGACTGTAACCAAGTCATCAGGGAAGGTACTAGAAAGCAAGTGAGCAGGACAGCAGTTCAGCATCAGAGGGGAACAGGAAATAGCACTTGTTAGCACCTTGCATCCCAGTTAATCAAAGCAGTTTACAAACTTTACTGACATTCAGCCTCGCCACAAATCTGTCAGGCAGGGAAATATTACTACCATTATTTCCCAGATGAGAAAACAGGGCCACAGGCACAGGTCACTAACAGGCACTGACAGAGTTAACAGTGCTGCTCTGCTAATTGATACCCATTCCCAGATTTAACCACTAACACAGTTTGGATGCTGTGGCAATGCAGCAGAGCTTTCTAAACATTGACATGTACAGTGATCATCTAAGCAACAAGTGAAATAGGCATGAACATAGCTATTCCTCTCCTGCTGGAAGAACTTCACAAAGAAGCCTTATACAGACATGGCTGAAACTTGCAGACCAGCTGGCTGCCTAATGTCTTAGTCCTGAGCCAACTTCTTCTCCCAAGACCTATTTTCTAGGGGACGACACAGATGCGCCACAGATGGACCACCACCTCTGAGTTGTTCTCAAACCACTGGATTCTGATTATGTTTACAGCACTACATCTGCAGCCATTAATTTGAATACTGTATTTCCATTAAAACACATATTTGAATATTTGTCAAACTTCTTTTCAATTATTTGGCTGTACCTTTCATCTCGTGCCTGTGACAGGAAGCTCAGAAGACTGACTGTACTCTTCAGGCTGCAAGACCTTGGCTATCTGAGACACAGATAAGACAGCCCACAGAAATCCCAGCTCTGGGCCCTTAGAAGTGCACTTGAGCTTGTTAATATTGCTACTCATATGTGCACTGAGGACACCATTCACTGCGGTGCCCTGGGCATGTTTCTGAAGAGGTCCACCTCAAGACAGGGATGCTAACCAGGCAAGAACTCAGCTGGTGCTGACTGTGGGCTGATAGGTAATTCATGTTACTGAATGCCTATGACTTTTTGACATCCATGATGACTGACTTTTTTTTTCAAAGGTAGAACTCACTTGACAGCAGTTACTGCTCTCTGCATAGGTACAATGCTATTTCCATTACCACATTTGTTGTAAAACAGAGTAGAATTGAGAAGGTCTGGTAGTGTATAACTGTGTAATTACTGTTAATAGATACTACTTGGACTAATTCACATCATGCCTCACAACCCGGTATTGGGGGGAAAATTGCTTGTGGCTTCAGATAGCATAGTAATTTTTGTTAGTACCACAAATCAAATGCAGTTAAATGACATTCTCATAGGCACTGTCTGGCTGCTAGGTTTGCTGCAAGCCTTTTTTCTCCTGCACAGCAATGAATCTCTGACGCTGACAATTTGCTCAAGAGCAGCCCTTTACTGCAAAGGCAGAAAATATTTCTGAATTACTTTTAGGGTTTTGCAATTTCACATATTTCAATATCCCAGCCAAATATATTTGCCTTGAGCTCTATTTTTTCTATTGCTTTAATATTATGAAAACAATTACATAGTTAAAAAACCAAAACCAAAACAGGGACGATAAATACTTACCACTTGGCTTATATCATATCCCCAAGGAAGAAAAAGAACTCCTGTGTTATATTTCTCCCAGTGTGAACACATGAAGTTAAACAAGACAATGCTTAAATATATATACATTGTATATACAGAAACTCCAGTCTTCCCATTGTCACGGGAACAGACAGAAAAAAAAGAAAGCACAAAAATGGAGGTAGCCCAGCTATCCAGCCCATGATCAAATAGTTCTCCCAGAGGAGTACTGGACTGAGTCCTTCGAGCATGTTTCCCATCTATGGAGTCTAGAAGGATTGAGAAAGGAAAAAAACCAAAGAATTAGAGCACAACAAAAGGAGTAGCTTTCTTCACATACAATTCACTACTGCCATATATAACATACTGGAAAATTACACTGATGATAGCAAACTGAAGCACAACAGCCCCCTCAATATCAACAGGTTAGAACTGCTCATAAAGTAATTGCTCCAGTTATCAAGTAATTTTCCTGTTCTTACCTCAGCTCTGAAACTAAATGCCACCTTCCTCATGAATTTTAGAAAGACATTCATAATTACTTGCCCCCAGTGGTCTTGAAACACTTTTACATCAGTCCCTGCAACTAGTTTCAAGTGCTGAAAAGCGTCCATAGGGCTTCTTGCCCATACGTTGGTGTTGTGGACCCTCTTGGCCTTCAGAACTCTTGTGGGATAGATTCACTAAGGCATTTAAGTTGCTTGATGCTCAATACCTCAATGACTAAGTTACATGGCAGCTTCAAGAAGCAAATTTCACAAAATTTATTTGTATTTGTGCCTACATATATTTTAAAGCGTTTTTCAGTTTTCATAAAAGAGTGTGTTCAGGTGGTCAAAAAGGCCCATGGCATCCTTGCCTGTATCAGCAATAGTGTGGCCAGCAGGACCAGGACAGTGATTGTCTCTCTGTACTCAGCACTGGTGAGGCTGCACCTCAAATCCTGTGTTCAGTTCTGGCCCCTCCCTACAAGAAGGACAATGAGGGGCTGGAGCGTGTCCAGAGGAGGGCAACAGAGCTGGGGAAGGGTCTGGAGCACAAGTCTTATGAGGAATGTCTGAAAGAGCAGGGTTGTTTAGCCTGGAGAAAAGGAGGCTCAGGAGTGACCTTATTGGTCTCTACAACTACGTAAAAGGAGGTTTTAATGAGATGGGGGTCAGTCTCTTCTCCCAGGTACAAGAAGAAGCGGTCCCAGGTCACACCAGCGGAGGTTACACTGGACATTAGGAAAAATTTCTTCACCAAGACGGTTGTCAATCATTGGAATAGGCTGCTCAGGCAAGTGGTGGAGTCACCATCTCTGGAGGTGTTTAAAAGATGTGCAGATGTGGCACTTGGGGACATGGTTTGGTGGTGGACTTGGCATTGCTGGGTTAATGGTTGGACTTGATGACCTTACAGGTCTTTTCCAACATGTACGATTATATGATTCTAAGAATGCATTACAGTTAAGGTGTATTATGTATTGATCACTTTTAGTATTGAGTGCTTGAAAAATGGTCCAACACTACTGGACCTTACTCAGAGGATGTGGTTGGACAGTATGGTTTGAGTTGATCTGATAGTTCACTGCTGTCAAACAGGGCGACCTGCAGCCTGTTCAGCTGGTGGAAACACAGCAAACATTACATTTTCTTCTGGATCACTGCATTGGTGCTGTGAATGGTACAAAATGCAAGGAAGATGGCACAAGGGAGGGATGGTGAATGCAGGGAGGAGAAAGGTGGTTTAGAAGCTGTAACCTTTTGTAGTTGTAAAGCCAAACCATACCCCTTAGTCTCTTTACTGAGACCGTGCGGGTGAAAAACAGAAATATTTTCCCCTTAAGTGTAAAGATGCATGATGAACCTCTTAGGAAAAAGTACACAGAACAAACCCTACAGATTACTTGTTTTTGACTTGAATCTCAAAAGAAAATGGAGATGTTTTTCTTTTTGATATTACTTGGAAGGTGCTATAGCTAACAATTATTAGCTATTGATAGCATTAATAACCCAAAACTGACTAGGAACACAACTCAGCAGAGTGAGACCAAAGATGCCACAGCTGCTGTAGATCATACGCTACTTACTTCTCTGGATTATTTGGCAGCACTATGAGTTTTGTTTAATGTAAATATACTTCAGGGACCTAAACCAGGAGAACACGGGATTTCATTTTGTACAGATTTTAGACTGTATCTCTATTGTAATACCTAAACAGCTGTGAGATATCCTCTGCTCAAATACAAATCTCTTGAGACAGTTCTCACAACTCTAAAACTTAAATATCTCATAGAGGATTTCAAATACAGCTTGCCTCCTTCTAGAGACACATTCTCTCTCTATTAACATTTCCACTGAATTTTCAGCATCTTACTGAAACGTGCAGAAAGAAAACTGTGTAAGCTTGAGGTTACTCGAAAGGTGTTTCAATAAAAGTAGAAATTCTTCTATCCATTAAACAATATCTCTGAAACCTAACTAGCAAATAAGGACATAAGCAATCCTAAAGAGTTTGTGGTGTTTTATATTCCAAGAATACCTATCCCAAATCAGATACAATTCAGTTACACGGGTGTTACTTTTTAAAAATAAGAATGTTAGAAGATTTGTCTGTTTATAAAGTTTAGGTTGTAACATAAGTATATAGATACCAAAATGTGTACCTCACAGTGAAATAGTGGTTTTCATTTTGCAAGAACTTTGGTTTTTCTAAAAAGAGGCTTATAATGTTGCCATAAAATACAGTACTTCTAATCATAATGGTCATGGATAAAAATACAGGAACTATATGACACATACATAAAATGGGATTTTCAAAAACCTTTAACCACATTTTCCATGTAGTTTCATTAGCTTTTTAAAAGACTGAAAATATTTTCTGGTTTAGGTTTCAGTTTGAAATCATTCATGCCAGCAGTGGTGTGTGTTCAACAGTGGACATACATTGTCCCACACTTCCATTGCTTTAGAATTCTTTTATTATGATTTTGTCTCACAAAGATTCATAAATACACAGTTTTATAAGTTTATATAACTTTTAAAGAGTGGAATTCAAAGTAAGAGCAAAAAGCATTCCATTTCACGGAAAGGAAATGATACCAAACCACCTTAAAAAAGCAGGGGGGATGGAGAGCAGCATGTTAGGGAATTTGGAGAGAGTAACTGTGTCATTAAAATAAGCTGAGAAAGATTACAGTTGCATATTTAGTTAGTTATTACGGCTCTTTGCAGTCTTCCAGAGGGAAAACTTTGGCCATGCAAAATTAAATCTGAGACTAAATATTTCATGAAGTGGCTTGGACAGCAGACATAAAAATCTACATATACATTAGTTCATTATAGCTTTGCCTGTCAACATCATATTCCTTGTCTTCCAACTGTTAGGAACTACAGGCTTCACTGGCAAAGACCATCTACATTAAAAATCTCAGAAGCTGAACTTCCCACGAGCCTTCTGGGGTGCCATACAGTAACAGTTCCAATATATAATTCCAATTTATGAAAAAATAGTCACTTCATCAAATTCCATACAATGACATAAAAATGGTTTTCACAGAATAAACCATTGCTTCTGAGTACAGAGAGCTGCTAGAGAAATCTGACTGGTAGTCAGCTTCAAGGGATTGTTGTCCCATTGCTTTTTATGGTACAAACACAAAGAAATTCTGAACAAAAAGATTTTGGCACAATCTCACCAATTGAATAGAAATGCCAAGGTATGTACAATGCAGAGGGAGACACCTGCCCAAGGGAATACCCCCAGGTCAGTCAAGATGGCTCTACATGCATGAGTCTGATTCCAAAAGCGGTCAGCCCCTCTGCATAGCACTGCAGCCTCCATGTATAACACATCTGTTCATAGCCTGAGGATCTCAAATATGGCACACAAATGTATGGCTGCACTGCAAGGGCCTTACCAGAAACAGCTCCAGGGAGAAGGTACATTCAGAAACAAAGCATAGACTCATTAAGGTTGGGAAAGACCTCCAAGATCATTGAGTTCAACCTCTGACTGAAGACCACCATGTCAGCTAAATCATAATGCTAAGTGCCATGTCCAGCAGTTTCTTGAACACTTTCCAGACATGGTGATTCCACCACTTTGCTTGGCAGCCCATTCCAATGCTTAACGACCTTTTCAGAAAAAATTTCTTCCTAATGCCATACAGGCACCTCCCCTGGCTCAGCCTGAGGTCATTTCCTCTTGTTCTGTTGATTGTTGTCTGGGAGAAGAGACCAACTCCCACATTGCTACAGCCTCCTTTCAGGTGGTTGTAGAGAGCAATAAGGTCATCCCTGAGCCTCCTTTCTCCAGACTAAACATCCCCAGCTCCTTCAGCTACTCCTCATAAGATTTGTGCTCCAGACCCTTCCTCAGCTCCACTGTCCTTCTCTGGACATGCCTCAGCACCTCAGTGTCTTTCTTGTAGTGAGTGGCCCAAAACTGAATACAGGATTCAAGCTGTGACCTCACCAGTGCTGAGGGGGACAATCACTGCCCTCTTCCTGGCTGGCCACACTATTGCTGATGCAGGCCAGGATGCCATTGGCCTTCTTAGCCACCTGGGCACACGCTGGCTCATGTTTGCCACTGTCAACCAGCACCCTTAGGTCCTTTACCACTAGGTCACTTCCCAGCCACTCTTCTCCCAGCCTGTGGCACTGCCTGGGGTTGGTGTGACCCAAGTGCAGGACCTGGCACTTGGCCTTGTTGAACCTCACACCACTGGCCTCAGCCCATTGATCCAGTCTGTCCAGATCCCTCTGCAGAGCCTTCCTGCCCTTCAGCAGACCACCATTCCCACACAACTTGGTGTCACCTGTGAACTGACTGAGGCTGCACTCAATCCTCTTCCAAATCATCAATAAAGATATTAAACAGGTCTGTTGCCCTGGCTGTCCTGTATGTGTGGTGTAATGACACTAAAGATGATCTGTTCCATAACGTTCTCAGACACCAAGGTCAGGCTGACAGGCCTGTAGCTCCCCAGATCCTCCTTCCAGCCCTTCTTGCAGGTGGGCATCACACCAGCCAGTCTCCAGTTCTCTGGGTCCCCCCTGGTTAATCAGGACTGGAGATAAATGGTGGAGAGTGGCCTGGCTCTTCCGCCAGCTCCCTCAGTACCCCAGTGTGGATCCCATCCAGCCATTGTGAGTGTCAAGTGGCACAGCAGGGCACCGACTGCTTCCTCCTGGATTCCAGGGGGTCTGTTCTGCTCCCTGTCCCTGTCTACCAACTCAGCACGCCAGCTGCCTTGAGGACATCGGGTCTGTCTGTTGAAGACTGAGGCAAAGAAGGCATCAAGTACCTCAGTTTTTTCCTCATCTTTGGTTACAATGCTCCCCTCCACATCCAATAAGGGATGGAGATTTTCCTCGGCCCTCTTTTTGTTGTTAATGTATTTATAAAAACACTTTCTATTATCTTTCACAGTGGTGGCCACATGGAGTTCTAGCTGAGCTTCCACCAATCCAATTTTCTCTCTACAAGACCTAATGACATCCTTGTTCTCTTCTGAGCTGTCTGCCCCTATTTCCCAAGGTTATAAACTCTTCTTTTTCTCCCCAAGTTTCAGTGAAAGCTCCCTATTCAGCCAGGCCAGTCTTCTTCCCTGATGGCTCATCTTTTGGCACCTAGGGACAGCCGGCTCCTGTGCCTTTAAGATTTCCTTCTTTAAATATTTCCAGCCTTCCTAGACCCTTATTACACAGAACTCTGAAGTCCTTTTTAAACATACTGCCTTGAGTCTCCCCAAAAAATAACTCTGTTGCACCATGCTGTCGAAAGACTAGTTTGGAATGAGAGAGCTTTGGAAGAGAAAGCAAAAAAGCCACACTAACGTGGATCTCACTCCCAGGTCAGCATCATTTCAGGTCTATGTCTTCACACCACTGCACAGCAAGGTGCAGCATACCTAAAAATATAGTTATGGCACGCTATAAAGTAGTAAAAATGGAATATGGAATGGAGGTGTAGGTATTATTGGAGAAAAACAGCAAGAGGAAAGAAAAAAAAGATACTTATTTCCATAAGAAGCTCAAGCCTGTCATCACATCTGTCATCACCATCTCTCCTGACACATACCCTAAGCACTGAAGCGCTTACCAATTTCCTTTTTTTCTGCTTTGTCCTTTATTTTTCCTATCTTTGAAAGCACCCTCTGCTAATTCTGGTGTCAGGGAGCTTCTTAGAATGTCATCAGGAAGGAACAAAGAATTTTATGAAACCAAATAGCAGCGACTCTCCTATGAAGACAGGCTGAGAGAGTTGGGGTTGTTCAGCCTGGAGAAGAGAAAGCTCCAGGGAGTCCTTAGAGCAGCCTTCCAGTACCTAAAGCAGATACAAGAGAGCTGGAGAGGGACTTTTTTCAAGGACAATGGGGAATGGGTTCACTGAAAGAAGGTAGGTTTAGATTAGGTATTAGCAAGGAAATCTTTACTGTGAGGATGCTGAGACACTGGATTGGGTTGCCTGGAGAAGTTAGGAATGTTCCCTCCCTGGAAGTGTTTAAGACCAGGTTGGATGGGGGTCTGAGCAACCTGATCTTGTGAAAGGTGTCGCTGCCCATGGCAGGGAGATTGGAACCAGACTGCTGCTATATAATGATTTCCATTGTTCCCCTAAAATAATTTGAACTTTCAAGAGGTATAAGAGTTACTGTAATAGAACCTCTAATATATTACTTAATATGCTGTTTGGGGTTTAAGTCTTATGAACTTTTTTTGTGTTGTGGTTTGGGGTTTGTTTTGCTTTTTGGTTTTTTTTTAAATCTAAGAGAACTGTTTGGGAAAGAGATCAGTAATTTATCCACAATGCCTCTTTATCTCAGAATCATCACTAGTGAATCTGAAGATAAAATTACATGAAAATGTCAGACATGCGAATTATTTCACTGTACATTACCCAAAGCGTAAGCACAAAAGGTGGTAAAAGCACTGAACAGCCACACCCAGGTGGGAACAAGTCCAGGACTGGTACCTGAAAGAAAAGGGGTAGTGAGTCAGTGTAACAGGGGTTAACATCAAAGAAATCCACCAAGATACCCATATACATACAAACAAGCTGCCACTGATTAACTCACTGCATCAAATAGATTGAAATACTTGGGCCTGACCTTCAGGCATCGGTGAGCTCTATCAAAGAAGCACTGAGCAGGCTTGAGTGTGTTTACACCGTAAAGGACAAAAGGTAATGGAGAGGTTTTTTGGTCCTGAAATGGCTCTAATATTGCACAAAACAATGGTAGCAACTAGGCAAAAATTTTCACAGGTCATGGAATACTATCCATTGAAAAATTAGTTAATGTTCATGCAATATACAGAGGGGAAAAAAAAAAGGGTGCTAATATTTCTGCTAGCCTAAGGACAAAAACATCCTGCTCAGATCTATGTGGTAAAAGTGCTACACGAACCCCAGAGTGGCACTGATAATCATGCTTGAAAACCTTTTTTTTTCCCCTTGAGAAAAAGAAAAATATAGTTATTGGACAGAGCCCAGGGTTCTGTTCTTGCTCTGCTGATAGCATTAACCCAAGGTTACTGTTGCTCTTTTAAAGAAATCGATCCTTTTTCCAAAGAGAGGTCTTTTAACTTAAACATCACCCAATACTACATCAACACTAAACAACTGTAAATGCAAAGTCCTCTCAGGTTTCTGCCATTTGGCACCAAACACAGGGGATTCCTGCATACAGAGGTGTGTCCTTGCCTGAAAGAGCCAGGAGATGCCAGCACCTAAAGCAGTGCCCTGACCACCTTTCTCTCAGAGCCTCATCTTGCCCTTCTGAAAGAAACAATGACAATTCCTGACTCAAATCTGCAAATAGGCAAACTGTAGAATGAAACGAAACTGTCCAGGAAATTAGGTCTTTTCTTTCTGATCCTAGGTATGGGATTGATATATGATACTCCAAAGGCCCTTTAGGTTGCATGAAAGTTTTCAGTCAACTGAGAAATGATGGGTACTCTTCTCATGTGGACTCAGGAAGAGCTTGCAAACTACACATACAGGTCTCAGCTCTAACAGACGTAATCATCATTTCAAATGCCTTCAAGTTTCATCTATATCTACTGAGAATGTGTCAAGGTAACATCATCTCATTAAAAAGATCTCTTCTGGATGTTCTTTTATTACAGACTGAGTAACTATAATCTGCATTGATTAAAAACCCCAAGTGTTTAAGAACAATGCCAGACAACTATATAACAAGCTGGTCTTGAAAACAAAACTTTTGAACCAAAACTGCTAGCAAGTATCCCTGCCTCTAGAATTGCTATGATAAATGTACAACAGCCCACACCAAAGGGCACCTCCTGAAGCTAACCACAGGCATAAAATATTAAAGCCAGCTAAATGTAGTTGTTTCAGGAAATAAAAGCACTATCTTCACTAAATCGTCCAGTCTAAAGAAAATCAAAGCCTTTTATCTATGTATATTTTACATATTAATCATCTGGAATATTCTTACTACTTTCCGGGGGCTCCAACACCTGGTTGGAGAAGACCAAACCAAACATGCCCTACACTCAGGAGCAATCAGGTCCAAAAAATTTCTGACTTGGTCTACAATGAGGAGCAAACATGGACTCAAACTTTGAAAGTCATAATTTGAAGAGACATTTATTTAGAAACTGTATTTCTAGAAACTAGAAACAGTCTTGAATAGGGGTGTTTATGTGTGGAGTAATGAAAGGGAAGTTACCTCATTCAGGCATCAGTTTAGGTATTAGGAAATGTGAAATCAATGACAATGTTATGAAGAATATTCAGGTGGATTTTGGCTGCATATTTAAACCCTGGAACAAACTTTAAATAAAATGAGATCTTATCAGAGACTTCAAGCAGCATATGCTGAAACCCATTTTAGGGATAAAATTAAATAAGACTTTTCAGCAAAATTATATAAATTTATAATGCTATGCATGAGGTAGATTCTTGTATGTGCACATACAGGAGCCTCATTAAGGGAATAAGTGGAAGATTCAAGTGTCTGGTACTTCCCTGTAACATTCAGAAGTATAAGCAGTTCATTAATTCTGAAAAGTTACAACGTCAAAAAATTTACCTGAGGCAGTGTAGTCCCAGTCATAAAAAGATATTAGAAAATAATTAAATAAAATCATGACAAATCCAGAGAATGTTAACAGGTTGGGAGCAATCCACAAAGGCACTATCTGTTAAAAAACGAAGGGAAAAAAAATTCAGAAAAATTCTATTTTAAATTGTACATCCTACTTTAATTAAATATTTTATATCAGGTAAGAAGCCTTTATGACATCAGCAATGCTCAGATTTGTGTATATCTCCCCATTTGCAAATTAAAATACAATTTTAATTTCTGAAATTTATTTTCAGATGCAACTCTTTTGCCTGATTTTTGTTACTGCAGTAAGAATGACATTTTTTAAATTATGTGCTCCCTATGTTGTACATTATCCTTATTTACCCAGCTTCCGAGGAAAGCCTTTTGTGATCGGCTGTATCACAACTGAAAGAAGACTGCAGCACCCCGGTGTGGTAACTCAGCATCCACGTGGCAGGTTTTTTAAGCATTCTATTCCCACACCATAACAAGGAGAGTTCTTCTTCCAAAGTATGTGAATAATTTCTTACTCAAAACATCAACAAAATCAGACCCTGAGCACATTACACTTTTAGATTCAGAAGATCTCTCTGTTACAAGCCTCTCCCTACTTCTCTAGATTGCAACTTTTGACAGGGTCTCCCTCTTTACTCATGAATTATAAACACTCCATTAATTAATTTTACTTGGAAGGCTGCTGAAAAGGATTTTCTGCCTTCACCTACACTTCTTTGTCCCAATAACCATTCTCAGGCATTCATTTTTTGTGGCTTTAAGTTGCTCCTTACGCTGCAACAGGAAACCCTTTGGGCAACACTCGTCCCACGTAACATAGGTTCTCCAGAATATTTTTTGAAATAGCATACACAGCTTTCTACATGATTTTTAGACAGAACATATTTGCAGAAATACTAAGTATCAACCATTTCCATCACTCAAACACATAATCAATATATTTAAAACACAAAAATAGTGGAGACTTATAATTAAATTATTTGGAGTGTCTAAGGACTCAAAATGTATATAAAGTACTTCAATACTATAAAATATTACAAGATTCTATTAAAGAAAATCAAGTCAAATAATTCTTGATACTAACAGGAATAGTATATTGTATTTCAATAGTATACTATAACTATACTAACAATAGTTTTAAAATCCAATGTTTTGTTAATATCTCTGGACTAGCTAGCTGAACAGACAGATGAATACATATTAATTTGTATACAACTTTATATTTCTTCTATCCTACTACTACATGANTACTATAACTATACTAACAATAGTATATATATATAACAAAATGTTTTGTTAATATCTCTGGATTAGCTAGCTGAACAGAAAATTTACTTTTAAAATCTGAATGCTTCAACTGATTAACTATCCTGACTAGATTATCTTTTTCAACTATAGAGCAATTTATAATATTCAGGAGAAATTGTGATGGTGTACAGAAAAAGTACACACTTCCAAAAATCAGATTAAAATCCCTGAACAGTTTTCCATTATGTTTCTTAGATGTTGTCTGTAATAACATTGGGAAAACTATTACATCTCAAAGTTGCTCTCCTTATCAGCAGGACTTCATCACTGATTTTAAAACAATGTAAGTCAGCTCTCACGGTATTTGAAATACACCATGGTATGCATGCAGCTATACTTTTTAAAATGTAACATATCTATCATTAGGAGTGTTCAAAAGGGCAAATCTAAACCTCTAAGAAAAGGGACAGCAAATGTCCCCTGAAGTTCCTTTCAGAGAGCACCTAAGGAGGAACCCTTCACTGCAGGTCCCCTTTTCTTACACTGACTGCACGCTCACCATGCAGCGACAGCTGCACATCTCCCAGTTTTGCTACCTGAGGATGCAGAAGATGAATCTCCTGCTGGTGATTTATCTGTTGTCTATGACCTCACATGAAATAAGAAGCACAGACACTGAAAAAGTTCTAGATTTGTCTCTTTTAATCTAAATCATAGATCAAAATAGTGCTTTAAGACACTATGGATGAAATGTTTACATGGATAGACAGATGCCACCCAATGTATTGTTTTAAACTGACTGCCTTTTCCTGGACAATTCATAAGAATTGCAGACTATTAAATCAAGTGGGGCACCACAAACGTCTGCCTTCTAATTAGGCTCATCGTCCTAAACAGTCACAATGTCATTATTAAGTTATTACAGGAAATAATTTATGCTTACATGGTGCAAACATGAAAAAGTTATTTTAACCCACTTTCTTGCTAACGTTGTGTATTTTAAGAAGGAAACCTTCAAAGGATGTTGTTATAGTTGCAATCCCTTTGGCTAACAGACACACCATGAAAAACAGTTACAGGAGTTCTGTCCTCAGGAAAACAGACTCTCCTGCAGTTAAACCCTTAAGCATGTTCTTTTGATCCTTACCGAACCTAATCTGTCTAGGTATTTGGAAAGTATTCCAGCTGCAAAATCCCTTTTGTTATATTTAATGCCCCTTATCCTTTTGGTTGGCATTACATTACCATCACCCTATTTCGTAATTGGAAAATCACAGGGTGTTCACGATTAACTTCTTACACACCTCAGAAAAATACAGCCTGAATTTATTAGTATGCTATAGAAGGATGAGTTGCAATCTTTATTATCTAATTAACAGAAAGTGGAGGTCTAATACATCAATGTGCTACATGATTAATACAACTGGAGGTGCCATGGAGAGAATCACATCTGCTCTCTGGCAAAACCCTTGTGTGCTTGAACCTTTTAAACAACTCTTAGTTCCACAAAGTATTAACTGATTTCTGTTTCTCTGGGTCTACAGCCATTCATTCTAAAAGCCATAATACAAACAGCAAATGCTTTAATACAGCAACTATTTGGATAATAAATGGTAAAGTACACATTTATATAAGCTCTGTTCAAACTTCACTAGGTAACTTGAGACCACTAAAATTCTACTCTTGCCCAATTCTAGTGATAAAATCAAAGTTCATAAAAGCAACAGAGGGGAGTTTCATTCATTTCAGTGAAGTTGGCATACATCCGTGTATTTCCAGTGGGATTTCCTCCTTTTCCTTCTCATTGTCCAGCATCCCCACCGCAGATAAATGAGCAGGGTTATGACAATATGTTTTCAGCTCACAAATTCACAGATCTTCAATGCCAAGCTCATCTTAATTTCTTATAACAAAGGAAGTACATTTTACAGTGAATGGTAATACCTTATAACATAGGAAACACATCTTCCAATGAATTCTGTGTTGTGGAATACAGAAAAATTTGCGTTGCCATTAGGATTGAACTGGCATATGAAAGGCAAGACCCAAAACCCAAGCCATTGTTCTCAGGTTTTTTTTGTTGTTTTTGGTTTTGTTTTTTTTTTTCTTGGCTCAGTGAATTTAAGGTTGCTATTTCTAAACTGCTCTAGGATCTGGTAAAAATATTCCATGTGGAATTTTTATTTTCACCAGTTTGGAAACTAAAAGATATTTAATTTCATATCAGAAAATGGAAGTATGGATGTCTAAACAGAGTGAAGGAATTTCTCCCAGTCATCGAGATGCACACTTGTACTGCCCAATTTTGAATGACCATAGTAGATGTAAAAAATTCCTTAAAAATTCTTTTAAAATTACCCCAATCTCCCTATTGCAATGCACTGTTCAGGAACAAAACCATTATAACAACTTGTATTCCTACTGATATTTTACAAACAGAATTACTGTGGCCAATAATTTTGGTGTTCTTGCAGTTCCCATTTTTATTTCTAGGAGCAACATAGACTCTACTGCAATCTCAGTTACATACTGTTTTTCCCTCTGCAGCTGTGCATTGCCAGCTCCTCTGCAGGACTCTAATTCTACATGGCAGTATCTTTTAATGTTAGAATGACTACTTCTACAAAAGCTGAGAGCAATATAATTTCCCTTTAAATCCTTGTGACACATCACTGAGAAGTATTCTGTAACCCTCTTGCACCAGAAGGCAAAGTAGAACATTCACTGCTGTATCTTCAGGATTCAAACCAAACCAAATGGCACAGTACAGACAGCACCCACTCCGGTCTTTGGTTCTGTACTCAGATTGTTGAAATAGGTTTTAAGTTCTTTCCTCTGGTTTGGGTTCTCCTCCAGCAAGAAGTGAACTAAATCATGCTCACCTAGAACTCCATGAGATTTTTAAAAATCTAAAGAGGTCACATTTTTTATAGGACCTATCACCCTAAGCTACACGAGGACATTCTTCTTTTCTTCTGGTAAAATGCTGCAGCCATTAGAAGAACTTACCTCCAAAGGAAGTTTTGCATTGAGAACACTCCTCCTTCAATCTGACAGCAGATGAATACCCACCCATCTCCTAAACCAAAGGACAAGTGCACAGTAAAGATCTACTCATCTCCCGTGCTGGAGGGTCTTTTCTGCCTCATTGTTCTCCTCAATATTATGATGGGAATAAAAACAAAGTCTCTGAATTGAAATACTGAATTCACGTCACATCTGTGAATTGCTTTTTTCTTATCCCATGTTCAGGTTGTTTTTTAATTCTTCAGTTGGGTCATATAAACACTTTTCATTAAATTACTTTGAGGTTATGAATTAGAGATTATGATTTTCCTGCCATATCAAGAATAAGCGACACCTGAATTATAGAACCCGAAGATGGCAGATCCAACAGCACTCTGACCACATACACCCTTTTTGTTTGTACAAAGGTTTATTTTCAAGTCTGCTCCAATCTAAACACTTCCGGTAACGAGGCAGACACAGAAGTCATTGCTTCCTTGGAGATCAATAAAGTTCATATTTACTTGAGATACAGCTTTTTCTTTTTTTTTGCCAACAACAGCATAACTAATTGTGAGTGGTTTATTTTTAAAAACTGCAGATTGTAATGCATTCAAGAGACGGCATCTTCCAATCGTTAGGGTGATCATGGTAACCACTCTCATTTTCAGCTTCTGAGAGGAACGCCTGGCTCCCTCAAGCAAGTCCCCTTGGGAGAAAATGAGACAGCGCTTGCACAAAATCATATGCACAGCACAGAGAGAAAGCCATGCTGTTGTTAGGCAGCATATGCTGCACAAAAATAATCTGTACTAAGTAAAACCATCCATGTCTGCAAAGCTGTTTAATGAAAGATGTAATAACGAAAGATGTAAAAAAGAAACGGATGCCTTTTCTACAGAAATCAGAAAAAAAGAAACAAGCCCTTTCTTTCTAGAAAAAAATAATCTCAAAACAACATACTCACCTTAAACATGGCTATATATCCTGCAACATTTGTTTTCTTTTATCAGATGTCTTCATTTCAGCTTTATTAATCAATATGTATTTTTAAATGAAAATACATGCTGTATTTAAAACAAATTCTTACATTAACATTTTACGTTTTTATTAAATAAAATTCTTACCTTAATAATTTTATTCCAGATGGGCTGCATAATATACACAGATAAAGGATTTGTATCCACAGCACTGTACTGTGAGGAAAAAACAAGCATGTTAAACAAAGCACTGAACAATGGCTATTTTTCCAGCACTATATATCCTTCAGAATCTAAGAGCACTCAGTGAGACTAGTGTATATTTTTTTATTCTGATTCACACAGGTTTTATTTAATTTAAAAGCACTGGCCTGGTTTACAATTACCTTGTTAGCAACTCTATGTATTAACACAAAGGTTTAGGCTTGTGAAATGGCAAACAGCTCTGCAGTCACATTTTACTTTAAATTCTTATTAATTTTACAACCCTATAAGATTCTGCATTTCTACCATATTTTGGATTGAACACCTTTATTTGCACTACCAGTAATGCACAGTCTGAGCACCAGTTCATTGCTAGTATGTAGGATAGATAGTAAATATGGAATATGTTCATAGATGGAATATTATCTCGCAGAGATACACAGCTTTTGTCATAGTAACACAGCTGCATTTGCACTGTGCTAATTCATGTAAGGCAATGTTATTATAAAAATGACCTCTAAAATAGCACATTACCACAATAAAATTTCTCTATTGGGTAGGCTTATAAATATACGTGTTTTATAAATTCCAGTAAGTACATATCTGTATCTTTTGCAAATAAAATATTTCAGAAATCCAAGGCAACTCTGAATTGCTGTTGTCTGCTTTTCTTCAGAGGACAGTATCAAGTTTTATCCTGTCTTGAGACTGCAGTACACACAATAATGTGAGGGAAAGCAATCTTAACTGATAATACCACTCAAAATCATGTACTTGAGCCCTGGCAGGTAGGCATTGGAAGAAGTTATCCACCATTGGGGTGGTACACATAATTATTTCAGAATTACTTGGACTTTGAAAGTGCATATATGGCTTAACATTGCTAGCATGATGCATATGATTCACAAAGATTCAGATATAAGCACTATCCAAACATTGTGTGCAGAAAACTGGAGTAAGATAGGGATGTGTTAGACCACAGTTTGACAAAGCTGTTCACTTGCAGAAGAGCTAATGACAAAGAGTCTGTCCTTTCACATAACTTCAGCTAACACTTACTTGTCTCTCCATATATGTAGTTAATTTATTGACCTCTCTTAGCCAACTACTCTTTGGAGGAGACTGCATTCTGGAAGTACCTGTTGCAAGTCGTTAATTATCAAAGCAACCTAGACATTTGTGTTAAACTCAGCTACCTACACATGAAATGCTTAGGAACTCTTCCATACATTTCCTTTTTTGATCTGAATACAAAGGATATGTTTTAATTACCTTCTGGCCAAAACAAAGCATTCGCATAGTAATTTTGTGTGTTCAAGTTTAAATCACAGATCATAAACATAGCATCTCATTGAATTATTATAACACAGCTATACACAGTAAGTACATACTGACAAACATCCAAAAAAATCACCTAGCAGCAACTGGTCAAACCAGGCTGCCTAAATTTCCAAAGGGAATAAAATGTACAGTTTAATGATGTGTACATCACTGATTTTTATTTTTCTAAAAATACTGGAAGCGTTCACATTAGTGTGTCATTTTTCTCTGCTACTGCCACCTGTATTACTTAAAATACAATGCAATTTTGTCATCAGATTTTCCACCAGAATATATATTAGAATTCTTAAATACATTACCTCAGAAAAAAATTAATAAACTAAAGTTTTATTATTCTGTATGTATTTGCAGGTCCAGATGCTGTATCTATCTTTGAAACACTGATTATTACAATTGTTTGATCTTTTCAGAGTCCAGCTTGCATGTGAATTACCAAAACCTGTGGGCTTTGCTTACATTTATGCCAAAATTAACAATACCAAGTTATATAACACCTACGCCAATAGACCAGTCAGCTTGGACTTAATTCACATGAGAACTATGGAAATCCTCTGAAAATAAAGAAAATTCAAAGTATCCATCAGCACTTTTGTTCTGGGTAACCAGGAGTCTGCCCAAAGTTTCACTGTGGCTCCTGCCCATTTCCTTACCTCAGCTGGTATTCAAAGACTATGGGGCAATTTGCTGACCAATATACTCAATGAATTCAGCCATACCTGGATAAGCATGTGCAAAGGTTAAAATAACTGAGTTTTACCCTTGCTTCTACTTTGGCATTCTCTTTCTTCCCTCACCCCCAAGTCAAAGTCATGAAAAAAAATCAGAAAATGCTAGTTAAACAACAGCAGTAAAATGAGGCTTTCTAGCCAAAATATTCACTGGCTGTTGCTTTCTCTTAGAAGAAAAAAAAAAGGAAAATCAGTCTCAATTCTTTAAAATTGTTTTCTTATAGAGAAAATACAAGAGACTACACATGTATTATATGATTTTTATATTTTCTTTAATGGAAAATGTAAGAGATTAGGTAGCTTTCCAACATATCTCTACATAATAGACAAAAACATGAGACACGGTCTGCTTTTTGTTTGCCTCACAGTTTCCAAAGTCAAGCACCAAAAACCGAAACAGACCTTATTAGAAAAAAAAAAAAAAAAAAAAAAAAAAAAGTAGAATTCCAGCCAGCTTTTGTCACCTAGAGACATTTCAAGACCTACCACACTTCACTCTGTTAATCCCTATGTCTGTGGCTGAACTGTGGTTCTCTGGGTGGGGAAGGAACATTCAGCAGATTTGCAGAAGAATGGAAATTTGCTCTTCCCTCCACAATAATTTGTTTTAGCCAGACCCAAGGAAATACCCAAGGAAAAATAGTTTTCAGCCATGGCAAAAAATAAAACTTGACAAATAAAGTCTGCTATACAGTTTAATACTCTGCTTTGTTCTGCTCCCAAGAAGCTACTAACCTCAAGGCAATGAAATCCTTAGGAGTTAAAAGTTCATGGCTGCTCAGAAAAGCAAAGTACTGAGTAACATGCTCACATTACGATCAATGAACATGAATGCAAGAGTCCACTGAACCTGATGTAAAAAAGCATTGCCATTTGCCATTGTGTAATTCTGTCATTTTCAGGGCACTTATACTAAAAGATAGACGGGGAGAGGATAAGTCTGTTGGAGGTTTTTAAGTGCAAGCCTCATACAAGTATTAAGCACTTCCCTGCAAACACTTTCTGCCCTGGAAAAGGGATTGATTGTCCTTATACAAAGAAGAAGGGCTTGGAATAATCAGAAAGCTTTTCTCAATTATTTTTAAAAGAAATTGTAACAGTTGGAAGGGAACAGCAGTAGTGACGGAATAAGAAAAATGGCATTGACTCCATCTTACTCCCAAATTTAAAATGGTTCTTCTGGTTTTATTTAATAGTTGATATCTCCTTGAAAGCCATCTGCTTTCTCTCTCAGTGTTAACGGCTTCTAGCAGAGCTAGAAATGAGAATACAGACACCAGACGTGTGTACACATACATGGTGGCTTGGGCAGCACATGTGAGATGTGCTTTTACTTTGTATTCCTGCATCATAATTTCCATCCAGGGGATCCAGCACAGCTTCAAGTTTGTGTTGGTCACTTCTGTTAAAGAGGAATGGAAACAAGATTAAGGAGGAGGGGGACAAAAGGGATAAACAGTTAAGAAAATTAACTGAGAAAAACAAGGGAAAGAAAAATTAGCAAAAGCAAAGGTTGGGCTACACAGAAGAAAGACAACGGTTCTGCAGTGACAGAGCAGAGCCAAACACCAAGGGGCAAAAGCACTCACAGCGATCAAGATCTGCTCTGCTAAATACAAGACAAATGGTACCTTCTGGCTCACATCCACACAGCTTGGAAATACTTCCCATTATTGCAAACTGGTCACATCAGCACTGCACAGCATCTGCTGGAGGGGTGTTGGGCCTCCTCATCTGGCCCCACACACCCAACACATCATCAGCATTCAGTATGTTGAAGTTCAAAGTATCTGAAACAATCTGGACACTACACTGTAACCCAGCAATATGGCACTTTCAGAGCATGAAAGTGAGCCCTGTCTGCTGTGCATGTTCAAAGACCCAAATGCCCATGGTGGAAGAGTGCTGAAGGATGGTGAAACAAAAAAAATGATGTGCACTGCCTCCAGAACGGACTATTTCCAAATCAAAAGCCTAGCTATTGCTTTGGACAGACTTTAGAGAAAACAAACAAACAAACAAAACACAAACAGGGGGTGAGCTAACCATCAATAAAAGCAGACACTGGATCCTCACTGGACTCCCTAGCCCTCTCCAGCTTTGCATTGTGGAGGCATCACAAGAATAAAATTTTGGAATCACTACAATTAAGAGAAAAATATAAAGCATGTCTACATCCACTTCAGAGTCAGGAGAGAAAGCAAGTTGCAAGAAACGTAGTTGCATAACTACATTATACAGTTATTTCGACTTCAGCTGCTCTAAATATTAACAGACTATTCCTTTCCTGTACTTAAATCATCTTGTCCCAGGTAGCAGTCATTTATATTCACAACATCTCTGTTTTCTAAACGACAGACAAAGGGATGGGAGGCGTGACAATGGACTCTCTTTTGCACAAGATGAGGGTTTTCTGTGGTTTTGAAAGCAGCAAAATGACCTTCCCAACAGAGGGCATTAACCGGGAGCTCCATGGGAAATCACCCTTCTGGGCAAGGTCTTATGCAACATGAACTTGGCCTCTGTGATACCTTACACTTCAGGAACCATACAAAAATTAAAGAAAATACTGAAATACTGGCACATCTGCTAACAATTTTCCATCAATCTTTCCAATTCCTAGAATACATTAAACATGTGGAGTTTAATTCTACTTTAGATATGTTTTTACAGGTTTGTAGTTGTTGTGGGAGAGAGTCTAGGATTTTAACAAAAGCTTCACAAAGGAAAGAAAGAAAACCATGCTATAAACAACAGAGCTCCACAACACTGTGGATGCCAAATATGTCCAGCAGTTTAAGTGCTGATGTATTCCGAAACACAGTCCTGTTATTTCTTATAATAGAATTGCTTTACATTATATCACAACTGATCCTTAACTCGCTATTCAAAGAAGCTCTAACATAGCAAGAAGGCAGATTTCCATGGGGGGATTTTTGTGCAGACTGGTCTTCTACACTTGGTAAAAGGAAATAACAGCAGGATTTTGTGCTACACCTACTTCTGTGCATGTATAAACATGTATGTGCCAGCGGCCCTTTAAAGACAAAACAGTAGAAAAAGTACCCATCCAGCTGGAGCTCTGCCAGAATGTGTACCTAAATCCCTGGGGAACCCAAAGAAACCACTCCAGGCCCAAAAGTAAAGACAGATTAAAAGCGTGCTGTAGTTTTCACAAGAGATGCTAAACAGGGATTCTGCAGCACATACACTAAACCCCTGTGTTATATAACATCCTGATGCACAAGAGGGGATACTTCACAGAAAGATTCCTCCCCGTACAAAACAACCCTCAGAAGAAGAGTTCCCTTAGATTTATAACAAACAATCTACATCCAAATCACAGACACATCTTTGCAATTAGTCTTCTATTAAAACATAGCTGAACAAACAAAAATACATATGTATACCTGCATATTCTACACATAAAAATCCAAAAAGCATTTCAGAACGCTAACATCTCCAGATAAAGAAATAAAATCAAACTATGTGGTTGGTATTTGCACTTTTATGAGATTCAACAAGGCATACAACTCTTTATATCAAGTATATTTGTCCCAAAAGTGATCTAATGAACCCTTGTAAATTCATGGGTGTAATATTGCACTCAAAACCATGTACAATTTCCCATCATTGGGAAAAAAGTCCTGCGGCAAGTATTATCAAATGCAGCATCTCTGTGATGTGATTTCATTAAGTTGCTGGTTCATTAGCATATGATACGTAGAAGGAAGATAATGATTACAGAACTCTTGAAATACTACATTATCTCAGCTACAATTACAACACGATGAGGAAAAAGAGGTAATGTGTGCACGAAGGTTGTCTTTCAGAATTACATATTCAGTTGGCCCACGACTCTTTGACACATGAGACACATGAATGCAGTGACAGATAATGTAAGAGCAATTAATTATTTGGTTTATTTCACATACTATTCAACATTTAATTACAACCCCAGTCTTCCAATCCATCAAACTAACGTGAAGAAGACTGCAAGATTTTATTTGTAGAACAGTGGGCTGTTGACTCACAGTTTTATTGAAGCTGGACAACGTTAGTTTTCACTGCCTCAAATATTCAAGGACTTAATTAAACTGCAGTGGTTTGAAAAATCTAACTACAGCAGACACAACTAATAACTGCTTTCAGATAATATTTGGAATTAAATATTAGTGAAAAAAACTAAAAATACTACATGGAAAAACACTACATAATAAACATGTAATGAAAGCACTCAACACACATAAAATTGTCCATGTTCAGTGAGCATTATTGTGTGAGCATTATTAAATGTCTCCTCAGAAGTTCCAGATAAGCATGCAAATGAAAGTCTCCTATCCTAAATTTTCAAAATCATGTAAATTCCTTGTGTTATCAGAGTACAAAGTAAAACTACTGTTCAATTAAGGTGAGCAGAACGCACAATTTTTTTAAATCTCACAGTTACACTTGTAGCCTTGGAAAAGCATGGACTTCACAGAAACCCAGTCTGGGTGGATCCTGAACTTCCAGACACTAATTCACTAGATTATACTCAACACACTTTGCTCTTCTGGTATAAGTCAGTATCAGAGAAAGAGTCAGACCTTGAAACATGATCATCATGCATCTGATCTTGTTTCTCTAACCCTCCAAAATGAGGGCTGGGATGTAATTTGAGAGATCTTCTAGTCCAGCACATTCACCTAATGCAGGATCACGTTCAGCATACATTAAGGATGGAGATCAAGTTTCCATGAGGTAATGACCCCATTGCTTGCAAGAAACAACGATATCAGCATACTAAAAGAAATTACATTACCCAAAACTTTCTTAAAAAGGTGTCAGCAACTGCTTATTAATACTCAACCCTAGATTGTTGATCTTGCCTCAGAGAAATCAAGCCATTTCTTAAGACTGATAAAATGATTGCTCAATCCCCTTTAGTACCTGTTGCAGCAGGCCTTATCAACACAAGGCTGACATAGCAGACAACTTATATTTCTCTTTGTAGAGCCAAAACTCATGTATTGCCTTTCTTTAAAAGGGCACTCACGAAGACCAAATGGCTGCTAGGCTCTTACTCCCACTTTACTCAGACTGTTTCACACAGTCCATGTTTTCTAAGCCTCTTGGTATTCATAATGTCATTCTAAGGACTGTAAACTGTGGGCCAAAGCCAGCAGGACACATTATTCCAGCTGATACCTGATCAGTACATCAGCTACAGGAGTAAACGTAACCCTTTGACATATTTATGACACTTCCAACTTAAGAACTTTTTTCTTTTTATTGTAACAGCCAAGAATGCTGTCGACACTCTGATCCCTTGGTTTCTTTCCTGCAGTCTGTTGTCTCTTATTTTATGTTCTAAATGTCGATTTTCTTTCCCCTAAGTGCTGTACCTTGTTTACTGAATTTCTTCATATTGATTTCAGGTCATTATATCCCCTTTCCAAGTATATTTTAAATCATAAGCCTATTCTTCAAAATGCTTTAGTATAGTGAAAATTTTACAATATTCTCCCTTCTGTTACTTAACGAAAGTATTGAACAGCAATGGAGGTGGGACAGAGAGCTCTGTAGGTAGAATCCCATTAGATCAAACCTCCTACTTTGACAGAGAACTTTAAATGTTTCAATTCTCTTTAAAGATTCTTCCATTCTCTTTAAAGAAATATTTTAAACCCTTTAAAAAGTTTCTATTTTACAATCATTTCTTCTTAGTTACCTCTATCTACTTTATGTATGAGAACATGGGACAGTAGCAGACGCCTCACTGAAATGAAACCATTTAGATCTCATTTACTCTCCCCTCCTCACCACATCCCTTATCCACACAGAGTTACCCTCTAAAAAATGGCTTAGACGATAGAAACAGTGTGGAAACAACAAGATGAAAATGTGGAACCTTAGATGTTAATTTTTAATATTGTATCTGATTTTTTAAATCATGTTTTCCAAGGCCTATTGTTTGAGTCAAGCCTCTATAGTTTGTTCTTAGATCTCTTTTATCCTGAAACAGGATAAAGCATCAAAGTTTTCTGGCCTGAAAAACTTCTGTGCACATGTACTGTAAAAAAAGGTGACTCAAGGCAAATATGCAAGGGAAATCCTTAGAATGAAGTGATGAGAAGAGGCAATGGCAACACGAGCCCATCACTGACATTACTGCATTCTGGTGAGAAGGATAAAAATAAAGAGCCAAATTCTGCTTTTATCTGTACTCATCACCTGGTTGTTGCAGAACAGCTTGTTTCCAACAGAAACTCAAGCAGGCAGAAAAAAAGGTAGCAGCGTAATTCCACGAGTGCTCTTCTAGAACTGAAAAATGCTGATAAAATAGGAACAACATGATCCAAGCCCTGGTTGTAGCTTTTCGGCTGTGTTGCTCCATGTCCTAGAGAATAGCACACAAACCAAAGATAAGAATCTTCTGTGATTCAGTTGCAGCAAATCACTTGAGCATGCAACTGTCCTGAAATCAGCTCCTGCCCCACAGGCAAGAAGATGGCAGAAATATCACAGCAGTAATCCTCAGGGATCTGTCTGATCTGTCTCATAGTCACATCTCCACCTGTTCTTGGTGCGCTTTTAAGCAGAAAAAGGAAAACTGAATCTCTAAAACCCCATTAACAGGCAGAATGAATGGGAATAGATTTGTAAAGTGAAATAGCTAGCCCTGAGGAGCCAATGCCCTTGCTATAAGGATTTCAGAAGGTATCACACAAAACTGGTTCCATTATAATACTATGGACTGAATGTATTGGGTGTACTTGTGTGTTTGTTCCCAGTACAGCTGGTTTACGTTCATCCTAAGGGAAAGCATTTCTGTGCTCTGAGGTCACTCTGTGATGTAAGCCAAAGCTTGGTAATTGGGGAAAACTTGCTTCAAAAGCCTAATATACATGGACCTAACATGCTAAAGGGTGCTGAAGTCTGCATTCATTAGAGGTCTGCCATTCCCTTTGCAAAGAACTGTGCTGGTTTTGTTGCCAAAGCCCTCCTCCAACTGCAAACAGGAGACAGACAGTGACTGAGACATACAATTGGAGCATTCATGGTGGAGAAATGAATTCAGCTGTGTGAAAATTTTGAAAATTGAACAGCATTTTCTTCAGGCCAAATTTACTTTTACAAAAGGAGCTGATTACGTGCATTATTTTTTTTTAAGTTATGTTACACTTAGGACATAAATTATGCAAAGTATGGAGTATATTAAGCCACTGATACTACTGCAAGTACAATTCTGCAGTGTGATGTACAACAGAAAGATGGATGCCACTAAATCTAAAGTTTTCCATGCACACTTCGAGTCCGGAAGCAATGCATTGTTTTAGCTCAATACTGACTGTATGCTCACAGATCCTTTCAGAGATTACCTAGTTCTTCATAGGGCCAACCCACATATCCCCCCACAGTACCCCAGAGCTGGGTGCACCAGGAAACAGTGCAGAAATAGCCAGGACGTTGTAAGAAGAGGTAACAATCCATGTGTGCTGGGCACAATGATCAGAGTTTAGTGCCTGTTGAGTAGGCAGCAAAGGAAGCAGCAATCTCCTCCAAGGGCATGGGAAGCTGGAGGACCACGATGCAGTAGGGCCCTGGGCTGAAGGGGAGGAGATGGCAGCCAGAGGGCAACAGGAGGCTGAGGCCTCTCAGGCCTGGGAGTCGGTGAGAACAAAGCTGAGGCTGTGGCAGCAGCCCTAGGTATGGGAGGGTGAGAGAGAAGAGATTGTGGTAGTGATTAGTGTCTCCTTGATGCACCGCTTTTGTATTTTCAGAGTAATTTAACCCACTGTGAGCAGCATTTAGGAATAGGCAGAGCTGTCATCACCTGCCAAGTCCTCCTGCAACCTGGAGCACCAGGAAAATGGTGCAGATACCTGACCAGCTCAGCAGCACCAACTTCATGTAGCTGTACTTCTCTGTGTGAAACCTGTGCCATTTGAATTTATTTATTTCCAAGATATCCCAGTCCCAAGTCACCTCAGATAACAGTAAACTATTTGATTTCATCTTTCTAAAGCCTGAACTTAGCAGCATTTTTTTCAGAACACAGGAGAACAGATACTTCTTAAGTATCTGCATTGGCTGATTCTTATAGTTAAGAAAATTACCCTACATAGTTTCTTCGCAATGCTCTTGAGCAACTAATATATTCAAATGAAATTATTTGAGATGTGATTCTGTCTTTTGGTAATCATTTGCCCTGTAAATCATAAGTATCACACAATGATTACAGGTTTTTAAAAGAATGTCGTTTTGATTCTTCCTCATCTGCACTTGCTTGAAGCTATTTTCATTCAAGTGACAAGAAAGAATGTAATACAAGTGTTCCCTGTATTGGTACTATGAACTCAAATAATTTAACAAAGTTACTTAAATAACAATGTCCGTTTATGCTAAAAATAGCTTTTTATTTTTCCTCCTCCTGATCTCAGGCAAGACTGCGGCTTCACCATTCAAGCACAGACCTGTGCAACTCACACCCAGTGGCCAGAAGCAGCTTGTGGAATGTTTTATCTCACTCACAGCGGAAACACACAAACAGGTTGGTACATTTTAATGAGCTGCTGTGCAAAACAAGTTCCTAGGAAGCAACCTGGAGAATGCTCTCGAAGCCACTGTTCCTCCACCTTCATTCCTGCTGAGGTGCACAGGCAGAGCTGCTGACCCAGGGAAGGGAAGGGCTTGATAGGAAACAGGAAAAGCTGAGTGCTCTGGTTGGAGCCCAGCCTGGGAAGGCACATGGTAAGAGCAAGAAGGCAAGAATCTTAGGGAGCACGGTGTAGGAGCTGCTTTGGGAAACTGAACATAAAATAAAAGGTTGGGTGTTGTGCTGGTAGAAGCCGGCACACCCCTCCTGCTTTTCATGGGGAATGGGGTGAAGGTGTGTGAACAGGGTGGCATGGCCAATCTCAGACACCTGCACCTCAGCTGGAGCAAACCCAGATGATCCCCTGTACTGCATCCCCTGCAACTCCTAAGTCTGTGACATAACATTGGTAAATTCAAATATCTAATGATTCACCCATTTATTTGGATTCTGCATGCCGGTTATTTGCAAACATGAGGTTTAGTTCAAATTACTTAAAGTAAGTTTTTCTTTCCCTCCCCCCTGGCTTTCTCATTTATTTCTCAATGCCAGAGCATTCCTGTGTCCAAAGGCTTTGCAGAGAGCCAGACAAGCAGCATCAATGCGTGCTTTCTTACAGAAACACCGGATGCCTCCAAAACCACGCTGCTCTAAAACGGGCAGAGCTTTTATAGAGGTTGATACTCACTCAAACCCCAGTTCGTTCTGTCTCCACCGAGACCTGCCGCCCCGCGAACACCCAGTTGCTGCCCAGGGCACGCACTGGATCAGAGCCGGGCCAGGCGCGGGCGGGCACAGGTGGAGGTGCGGAACATCCCCCTGCGGGCACAGGTGGAGCCCTGCGGACCCTCCGGATGGCCCGGCCGGCCGGGGCCGCCCGCACAGCGGGGCTGGGACCCAGCCGCGGCACAGCGGAGCGCTCCGAAGCCCAGGGACGCGACTCGGGAAGGACCGCCCGCCCTCCCGGCCCCGGCGCTGCCCTTTACCTTGTAGTGTCGGAAGCCGTGCAGCTGCCGGCCGCTCACATACCGCCACCGCCACATCGCTTCCCAGGCGCGGAGGCACGGCAGCGACGGGAGGACGGATGAGGGAGGCGGCGGGGCCGGGGGCGGGCG